>JAANSN010000084.1:0-99275 GCA_036850665.1 Dicranocentrus wangi | reverse complement strand
TCACTATCACTATATCATGTAACATGTCGTGTTTTGTATTTCATCTAACAAAAAAAATTGTGCAAAAGTAGCTCCTCCTAGAGTAGCTCATCATCCTACCATCATCATCAAGTTGATCTTGTATATAAATAACATAATAATATTACACAACAACAAACGAGTAGTGTAATAAAATTCCTACGCTTTCCACCCACATTCATCATAAGCCCATTCCTCATAACTGCTACATATTTCTATACACTCACTCATCTGTACCGAGTGTGTTTTTTTATATAAAAAAGGATGAATAATGTAGAAGGATTTATTTATCATGTTGAACATATAAAAAGTCTAAACATGTTCATTCATTCCACTATCGTCATCCTATCAATTTCACACAATTTGAGTTCCTTTTTTGTGATCCATCCTCGACTTTCCAATCCATCAACACATTTGCCATCTGCTCAAAACGCTGTGCTGTGTAGGGAATGTAACATATCATCGCATTCTGGAAATTGGAAGGGTGATATGATGATGATGATGATGGTGATGTTAGCAGGCAATACAAAAGTGCCACTTCTTCTCCACCAAAATATCTTTTCCAAAGTGTAACTCTTTCCCAATTCGTGTGAAGCATTAAAGACATCATCATCAGAATTCATCGAGATCTCGTTTTTTGAGGAAAAACATTCAGACTTTTGAAAAGGTATATGTACATATGGTAGGAGCAGCTGTTGAATGAAACATATTCTCCTCCTGTTTCAGATTTATATCGTCATCACGATCCTTCCTTGCCCCGTAAAGGCGACACGGAGGAGGTAGAGGAAGGAGTATAACGAGTACCTTTTTTTCTATGCCATTGCATTCCGGAGGAATCAGAGAGGAGAGCAGATGGAACGGATTACATAATGTCTGTCAGCAAGCTAGTCTTGCTTTTGTGCACATTAAGGTAGCACAGAAGAAGAGCACAGTATGGAAACATGGATTCGCAGCCCGAGTCTCTTTCCTCCAGCATGCATACAACAAAGGTACGTATATATATCTAGCTTTAATCTTAACCAGGCTCAGCTCACCACTGCACTGCTCTCCCTTATCATCATCAGCACATCACCTTAATCATCTGCTTAGCAGAGAAGGAAAGGGAGGAAGAGGCCAAATGAGCCAAAAGAGACTTTGAACAAGCTCAAGTGGCTGGATAACTTTACTCTCCTTTCGTTCTCCTGCAAAACTGATTTTCCTACTGGGGGCCACATGTGTGCTCCTCTCTGCTCCCGTCGGCGGCATCATGATCATCATCATCATGATGCTCTTTCTTGATGAAGCGTCACACACCACCCAACCTCCAAGCTGTCTCCGGGATGCATACATTAAGAAAAAAGTGAAGTGTACTAATGAGCTGTTGTGGTGGAGTGCGAGTTCACTTCCAATCTTTTATTATTAGCCATCGTGCCAAGAATTAATCAGGATGTTGTAGGGAAAAGATAAACCTTAGCCCTTTCCACCAACCAACCACCAACATTCGGGCACGTGTGGTGCATGGTAGTAGTGCAGCCATTTTACATGCATAGTAAACCGAAATCCAACCGAATCACTGATGGCAATGTGATGAGGGAAACTACTAATCAAATTCAAGTCAGTCACACCTCCGCAAAAATCCCATAGCTCATAATCATCCGTCGCCGTCGGAGCCTCCCTCCCTACTACTGCTCCTCCATGTCAATATATCCGTTCCTCCATCCAACTTCCAACAACAAGGCAAATAAAAAATGTGATGCATCCCTTTCGCACCCCGTTCTGACAGGATGACACCAACATGCTCGGAGGTCATCCACCTTTATCTCCCTTCCGTCTTGTACCACTATAGTTTTTGACGAAATTGAAACCAGTGTCAACACAATTTTGAGGACGGAGCGCGGAGTCAGCCACCCGTCACAAAAAGATTTGCTATTCGCTTCGCAAGATGCCACAAAAACCCATATAGCAAAAGCCACCAAAAAATAAATATTCCTTGTTTTCCGCTACCATCATCATCATCATCATCATCATTATCAATGAGCCATTGAGCAGAGAGAGGGCCACCATTTTCTCGCCACTTTCACCTTCAACGACCATTCACACCATTTGTCATCCCTAATTTAACATTCCTCCGGCAAAATTGCAGAAAGTTTTTTTCTATTTTATTTTTGAAGAAAAACCTAGCAAAAATTCACCACACCAGAGGATGTCGACGTGTGTGTGTGGGCGTGACAAGTGACAAATATTTTTTTAATCGGAAAACACCAACCCATACAGCCCATTTCCACCAATTCCCATCCGCCGCATGCATGTTCGTAATGCCCCAGTAGTTATTATTTTTCTCCGGATGTCAGGTTCGGGCGCTGCTGGGCTCAATGAGGCCAACACCATTCATGTTGATGATCATGTTGATAGCCCACATCCTTTTGACTAGATTAACTCCATGAGTGCCCTCGACACTAAAAGATGAGATGTGTCAAGACAAATGTAAACAAAGAAAATCCCTTCGTTCCGTCCACACTTGCGGATTACTCAATACATCTTTAGAGGGAGACAGACAGCTTTCCTCACATGAGATTCTGATCAATTCAAGCAAAAAAGTGAGAGCCCCAGTTTTTGCACAGCGGCCGAGCGACGAGTGACTACCATGATGAGGATGAGTGGATGAATTAAACGAAATAAATGTGAAAGCGGGTCAGTCGACTGTGACTGTAGTTATCGGGATTAGTGGAGCCCTGTGAAGCCGTGAGAGAAAAGAGGTACTCAAAGTAATCGTATGATGATGATGATGGTGGTGGTGATGTGCCATTGCACCCGCTTATTTTTTTCTATATATATCCTGCTTTATATATACGGCATCATTGCAAAGTGTGTCCTGTCCTAATTTTTTTTTCTTCAGGAGACTACTTTTCCTTGTCGTCCACATCATTTTTCAACTTTCACCAAGTCTTCCCCTTTTTTATTAGAAAATAGAGAGGATGGCTTGGCGGAGGAACAGCTTTATCCGGTGATTTCTAACGGGAACGAAGAGGAACGGTCGGTCGGTTGGTCGTCGTGTGGTGTGGTTCTTAAGGGTTGGCTGGGCTATTGTACTATAGTATATATATTTTTCCCCTTCATTCATTCACTTTTTTTTTCTCTCTCTCTCCCTCCTTTTCTCTTGCTCTCCTTATCGATCCCCCTATTCTTTTGGTTGGACACAAGAAATATATAAGTGGAGAAGAATGGACTAAGTTGGCAAAACTTTTTTTCTTTTCATTCTTTCCCTGATTTCTATCATCATCACCATCATTATCAGCAGCCGAGTAGCCTTCCGACTTTCTTAACAACTACATAATGCCACCAAGAAGAGAAGTTGAGGGCTGCGGGTTGCGAGACTACGTCCAAAAATCCTCATTTTCATGATGACGATCCCCATCTCATGATATTCATTGTGCTATTTTCATCAGGAGGACGGGGCCGACTTTGCCACCATTTCCTCTCCTATCCCTCACAACATTAAACCCTTTGTTTCCTTGCCTTGTGCAAAGGAATAATTATGCAACTTGGCTCTTTAATATGATGATCGCCATCATCATCATTCCATATCCCATCATCATATCATTGTCATAATACTAAAATACAATGCAGTGTGTGTGTGTGTGCAGGCAGGCTAGGGCTAGGCACCGACCAAGACGATATTTTCTATCCATCTCGACGTCTATCCCTCCTCTCCTTCTTGCAGCTCTTACTCTTTTACTTTTCCTGGTGGTGTGGTATTCGCAAAAACTTCACTTAAACTATTGCTATTACTGGTATTATTAGGGGAAAGGGGGAAAGAAAGGCTTGGAAAAAGTACAATAATATTATTGTTCTCGAGGCAGACCCTGGATTTCAGGAGAGTTCTTGGCTGGAATACGCAGTCCCTCCGTTCGTATATACAGCCATTTTTTCTTCACTTCACTCTGGAATAATCGTGAATAGAAACGTACACGCTCTGGATATGTGTAATACTCTGCTACTTGGAACTCGTTAGCATTTAGTACTTAAGTGCATGTAATGTATATTCAGTTTGAGCGTATAGCCTCGCAGTCAGTCGGTGGTGGTGGTATCCATGCACAAGGCAGCAGGGCAAAAGTACAAAAGTTGAGGGGCTGCTGTTAGTGCTCCACTGTCATTAGAAATGATGATGAGAACAGCACGCGCGCCCAACTCCCTTCAAAATAGCTGAGGACAAGGGGAACGGAAATGGGAAAACATGCGAGCACTTACTTACTTACTACTTGCATTTTATGCGTAGAACAGTATAAATACATATGCACGAAGGGGCAATATAAATGTATGCACGATGGCATGTAGGAGCATGTCGTTACGCGTGAAAACCCTTAATTATAGACGTTACTCGCGTTTCTTTCGTGGAGGGAAAAAGGGAAATAAGATGTTTCTCTCGAAAATCCTCAATCCTCTCTCTCTCTCTCTCAGCTCAGCTCGGCTCGGCCTTAAACATCACATTTTGGATTATCACAATGAGAAAAGTGAATACCCTGTGTGCTAACAGTGCTATTACGGGTGTAGTCTACCAAAGCCCATTTAACATTTTCAAGTTTTATCTCATGTTGTCAGAAACAAGGGAACGTGAAATATGTTATGGCTACTTGTAAAAGGTTTTTAAAGCTTAATGGCGATGGCGACTGGAGAAAAAGGAGCGGAAGAGTGGTGAAGGGGAAGAGTCTCAATGAGATTTCCTCGCACTCCTCCTCCTTTCCTTCTCCTTCCCCAAGAAGAAGTCTCAAGATTACAATATTTTTTTTCTGGTTTAATGCCTTGCATTCATTCATACTGGTGAGAATGAGAGGGAAGAAGAAGAGGAGAGCACAGCGAGAGGAAAAAAGAATATTGCTTATTGCTCCTCTGTCTATTCCTAAGCTTTAAAATGAAGTGCTCTCATCATCATCAAGAGGTCATTTGCTTGTTGCTCAATTTTACAAATTAGCCTGTCTCTCCGTCACGTTTACATTCGCAACCACCGCGACGACGACCGTAGATGAGATGAAAGTGGTGGTGGTGGTGATGATGGTGGGTTGTGGGGTGTGCTGACGGTGACGTGAGGCTAGATATGAGCAGAGGTTTTAGCACTGGCTCTTATTGATTCCTCAGCGGTGATTGAAAGGACAATAATAATTTACCACAGCAGAAATTCCTCTTGTGCAAATAATGAGCAATCACGGCAGGAGCAACAAGAAAGATCACGTTCTACGGAATGTCATGATGCATATCAGACAGAAGAGCCTCCTGTCTTTTGTTCTGAACTGTGAAGCCAGCCCGCTTTCATAGTTTCGCAAAATTAGATAGGCGGCGGATCTACAAGGAACGACGTACTACTACGATACCAAAAACAGAGAATTCCATTCCGGTTGCTATTTTTCCCCGATAATGAAGCCATTTCAGGCCTCTTCAAACTAATACAAAAGCCCATACATACCTTATTACGGGCCACCAAGCAATTTATTTTGGTGAGAAGCTCAATCCCGACATTCCGGGCTAAATGGGGAATCTGGATTGGAAAAGGGAAATGACATGGGCGAGCAAGGCAAATGCACTACTGGGTTCCGTTGGTAGGAATCTGGAGTGAACGGAGAGGAAAGTTGGATTTCCCATTTATTTATGTATCTGCCAGGATTCGTAACAGCACCCCATTTACCGCGTGGACACATTGCTAACACCGCATAGTTATATATCGTCTTGTTACAGTCATCCTTATGTGATGGTGGTCGTGGTGGTGGTGATCATCATCATCCAGTTTTTCCATTTGGTAATGTGTGCGGCTCTCTCTCTCTCACTCTCTACGGTGGTGGCTCAGTGCCCAATCGAATCTTCCAGCAGAAAAAAACAATGACAAAGCTGAAGCCATCGTAAATGAGATAGAAATTCCCAACAGATTTCCCACATCATGAGAGAGAGAGAGAGAGAGAGAAAAGAGGACCATGGCAGTATACTGGAGAAATGCGAAGTGTTGTTGCTATCCGGCTCCAATGTCATTATTACAGCTTTCACCAACACCACCACCACCGCCACCAGTAGTACACATTCAGAATGAGTCCCGTCGTCAAAAAAGGGAAATCACTTGAAACACCAGGACAAGCAACCAGCAGTTTCCATTAAATACGAGAAAAGTTGGGAGGGAAAAGTGTGATCTTGTAAAACTCACGTTTCCCATGTACCTATCTGTAACTTCCGACAAAAAAACTTTTTGTATTCCTTATGGCAGCTCTGTAAAAAAGTAAAAGTAGGATAGGGATGCGCTTCCATGAATATTACTCCTTAATGACGACGTGTCCCTTAATACACAAAAGAACAATAGACGCGCCACACCGCGCCGACAAGGAAAACCGGAAGGAAATAGTATATGCTTGAAATAGATCCTCCATACTCGCGTCCACAATATTGTCATTGTCATCTCATCAGGATAATATAGAAATACCAATAATAATAATACCAGTCTCACCAAATAACATCCGCTGCTGTTTCCCCATGCCCAACAATCCGTGTCCTTTATGTTATCCATCCTCCTCTCCCCTAATTACATTCTCCATCCTAATGACCAATTAGTAGGAACAGGCAAGAAACAAAGACGGAAAAAGTACTTATTTTTTGCAGTAAAGATATTGTCCAACCAAACTGTTCACGTGTGTGCACCACCACACCACACCACCCTGATCATGAACAAGCCGGTTTGCATGTCTACCTTAATTTGTAGCTGAGCAATGACTGATGTTATCTTTCATCTCTCCATCACAGCTTTTTTACCCGCTTTCCTCAGCAAATTTCCACTTCACTTCATGGCACAACGGGGAAAAATTGAGGTTTGCTGTGCCAATCTAACCATTCTCCTCCGCCGCCGACGTATAGCGAAAGGTGTGTGTGTGTGGTCTATATATGTATTAGAGATTATATATACTTTTCTATCCAAAAATCATTCTCTGAAATAAAGCTTTTTTCAAGTATATAAAGGACCCTACATTTATTGCGGTGCGGTAGTAGTCTCACTACATATATCACATTGTTTCATTGGGTTTTAGTTAAGCTGCACGATTTCCAGCAGCCATATGTATTTTGCTGCTCCATCCAGTAATAAAAAGTTTCCCAGTGCAACTTCAGAAATAAATCGTTGCACACTTCCCAACCATGAGGGTACACAAGTGTGTATTTTTATTGGTGAGAAAGGACGTTCAGACTGATTGCGATAATGCCACGTGAACAGCGTGTATTATTGCATAAGACATTTTATGGAAGCTAATAAAAAAATTTCTGCCTCGAGTGGAGTGAGTAGTACCTAGAGAGAGCTTCACATAAAAATTCCGTCAAATGCAACATTCCTCCTCATGAAATCCACCTTTTTTTCTCCTATTTACAATAAACAAAAGAGGAAATTGTATTGGGCACGTAGTGCCAGGCCTGCTGCTGCTGTACACGCCTATAAAGTACACAGTAACAAAGGAAGAAAAAAAGGGGGAGACCACAAAGATATTGTATTTTTTTGGTGGCACACACGACGAGTGTGAACAATAAAGGTAAACACCACTTTCATTACTTCCTCTCTTTCCACCCCAGCAATGAATGAGGATTCGGGTTGTGTACACATGTTGAAAAAAAGGTGAACATCATCAAGGTGTCAAAAAAAGAGCATTAGATATTATGATGACGACGATAAGAAAAGAAGACGACCAGGCAATAAACTATGTATGCAATTGCTTTTTTCTTCTACTTCTTCTTCCTCTTCCCCTGTTGGAAAGTAAAAGTAAAGTAAAAGTTCAAACAATAATAACGACTAGTAAAGAGACGCGGAGGAGCAGACGACCACAAAAACCAGAAAACGGAAGGGAAAAAGTCCAGTTCGAATAGAAAGAAGTGGTGATGATGGTGGCGGTGGTGATAGAACATTCTGTATTCTGCGACTCTCAAGTCACTTTTTCCCTTATTTATTTTCTCTCCTCCTTCTCCACTACTGAACAATGGGGAGAAAGCAAGAGCTAATAATAAAACCAGAGGAGACTACTACTACTACTGCACACTTTTTTTTCTCTTCCCAACTTGAAATGTTCAGATCCAAGTCTCGTGGAAAGTAAACAGAGCTTGGTGAGCTCGCTCCCTCGCTCTTCTTCTTCATCATCATTCCGCAACACTAGACTTTCATTCTCTATATATGTATGTCCCTCTATTCTTTTGTCAGATTTGGATAAAGGTGTGAGACCCCTTTTTCTCTCAAGCCAGGCATGCATACCTTTTTTCCTTTCACATAAAATGATAATAGTCACCGGAGCGATGTGCATTTGCACACTGTTCCAACTTCCCTATTGCGTGGGGGTATAGCAAGTACCCTTTCCACAATTTCGTTCATCTAGGCCACAAAAGAGCCACCGTGAAGAGAGCATGAAAATGAGAAGAGACTGGGGTACACATCATCATCATCATCATGTACCTGTGTATCTATGTACATGAGAGGGTGGTGTTATTTGAAAGGTTCAAATTGCTTTCACCACGAGGACCACACAGCATATGTGTGTACATGTACAACCATGCATGCCCACATACACACACACTATATGGCTGAGTGAGTAAGAACTAGAGTATAGTGTTGTAGTGATATTTTAGAACGACTAGACACAGTCTCAGTGCTCAGCTATATTAAGAAAGATTGCCATACTCAGTTGATGAATTACAGTGGAAAAAGTACATCCGAGTTACACGTTTTTACGTACTGACGGGCTAGCTATAACCTTGTAACATGGAATGGAGCACATTTTCCGATTTGTTAAGTTACTCTTCTTGAGGGGCAACTTGGCAGGTAATAATTTCATATCAAGTGGCCCATTTCTTGGTAGCACTCTGTTTTTGTTATTCCCTGACGAGAAGGGAAAGAAATCGAGGCAAGGGAATCGTCCAGCATTTCCATCCAGCCAGTTTCCAACTCCTGCGGAATTAGCTTAGGATGTGTGGTGGTAGGTATACATATGCAGTGTGTTATTAATTAATACTGTTATGCCGTCAGACTTTCATGGGGAAATGCAGCACGGCACTTATTGCTGATTCCCCGCTCCTTGGCTATGGCTCCTCATTCCTTCTTCCGCACTGAAGTTGTAGATCCTTAGAGCAAACAGTGTGCGAAGCGTGTGGAGGGAAGAAAAAGCTCGCGCAAATGCTTTATTTCATTACAGGGCCCCGGATATTGAACAAGAAAGGAGATTCCCTGCTCGTTTCTTTTGTTCCGAGGAGGTATTAAAGACGAGTCTTCCATAGTAAATACCTATGTATCCATACTTGATTCTTTTTCCAGAGAGAGTGCATTGCACAGCAGCCGACAGCAAAAACCAAGTTTGGTACACCCGCCCGCCCGACGAGGAGGAGTATGAAGCAAAAGACTAAAAAAGATCGATAAAGATACGCAGCTGTGTAATCAAAAGAAGTTGAAATCAAAACTCGTTTGATTTGAACCTCGGCCAGAGGAATGAATGTACCAACGTTTTGCCGCCGTATATACATATACGTATGAGCACAAAACTACCTAGAAATTCTTGGTGGAGGAAACTGTATGGCGCAAACTGGGAGGTTCCCAGATAAAAGAGGAACGAGAGGGAAAGAGAGAGGGAGAGAGAGGGCAAAGGGAATAAAATGCTTTTTTACTGTTCCAGCTCGTAAATTGCAGGAAACAAGGGAAAACCTAAGCAAAGGATTTTAGCGAAATACATAAGTAATAGAAAAAAAACTTTAATGTAGGTAGCTAGCTAAAGCTAACGTATATATATTATATATCGCTTTACTTTAAAAAGTTAACCTTTTAGGGTATACGTAATGCGTGGGGGTAGTAGCATGGTCCAAAGTTGAGCCTTTTTTTCATTTTCTTGTGCAGACAGAAGGACAAAATCGGGGAAAGCAAGATCCAATTTCAAATCAGAAGTAAAAAGACAGAGCAGGTTCCCTGGTGCTCACTCAAGTCGCACCACATCCACAACTACACCAACCAACCAACCGACCACCATGAGCAACATCCCAATCACCCTTATCAGATAAAAGTGAATATCTCTTAGAGAGTAAAAAAAAAGTCCGCACAAGAAAGTATTTACGGCTTTCTTTCCCTTGTTCTCTGGGACCAGCTGACCAATTGCCCTTTTCAACAAAGTAGTCGGGAGAGAGAGAGAGAGTTTAAGAGGACGCGGACGGAGAACGGAGAGAAAAGAGAAAGGGAATCGGGAATCAAGGCTTTCTCCACTTTCACCACTGACTTGACTCCGCGAGTGGAGTTAGGGTTAAGCTAAATTGACGGATGGAAACGAGTCAGAAGGAGATTTTCTCTACACATGTAGCATTTAGCCCGGCTGCGGATTGACAATGAAATTTGTTGGCTTTGGCAAGTCCCCATGTCCCGAAATAGATACTACTACTCGGGTGCTTTATACTTGCATGCGGCACCAACTTGCTTTCCACTACCATAGCCTTGTTGATTGTCATACGCATTTTTTTCCACCAAACTACAAGAGTAACGACAAGAACGAACTTGTTGACAAGACTTGTCCTCTCCTGCCTGCCTCCCGCTACCCCTTTTGTCCTTTAATCTTGTTGGCCTTTTTACACAAAATTACTTTGAATCCTTACAAGGGATCAAAAAAGGGGAGCAGGAAGGAGCAGCAAGTATCTTGGCAAAAAGAGAGATTGAATTAGCAAGAATAAGAAACCTATGGAATGGAATGAAATTCGAGGGAAAAAAGAAGAAATAAAATAATTACCGGATTATATTTCCTCTACTATCTCGTTTATTTTCTTTATTTGGAAGAGGATTGGCAGGTTGAGTTGCGATATGACATGGGAAATCGAACAATTGTGGGAGTATGAACCTTCAATAAAAATTATTTTATAACTCGGAAATGTAACGCCTAACAGGATTTGGGACTGAACAAGTATTTGAATGAGGCTATAAAATGATAATAGAAACCTAAGCAAAACCTTTGATGGAAACCAAGAGAAAAAAACTTATAGTAAGATGTTCGTTCGTTTTTTTTTCTTCCCCTGTGCGCTGCTGCGTATACTTCTTCAATGTCGTTTTTGCATTGTGGTCTCCTATATTTTTTGTTCCGTCTTGAGCGAGAGCCAAAGCTTTGAACAAAAACGCCATTTCATATTTATCTACCAGGAACATTTATAGACTTTTTTCGTTTAACTAACATTTTGTCAAAGTGGAATACTTCCTCCTCCCCCTCACGCTACGCTGCCAATGGTATATAAAAACGGTATAAAAACTACAAGAAGTTCGCTTTTTTTGCTCAAAAATTGAGTCAAGCTCAATGAAAGAAGACGGTAGAAATGGTGCGTATCATTAGATCGTAAAGATGTGCAAAATAGGATAGAATGGCAAAAAAAAGCTTCATTCCGCGTTCCTCCTTTCATTCCGACATAATACATTTTCCCCGTTAGTCCACGAAACTCGAGCGAAGGAAAAGTCGTCGTATATGTAGGTAGTTAAAGAGGAAAGAGGACACAGTCAAAAAAGGAATAATATGTAGATGCGTTGAATCGCCAAAGAAAGATAGATCTTTGCACACACACACACACACACACATTGAGTGAGTAAAAATGGGGAAAAAATCAAGAATCCCTATATTTTTTGGATTCTTTATGCACAGCACATGCTATCAAGTTGAGCTCCCCATGCTCTCCCGTGAAACCAAGGAGAGAGAGGGATTGTCTGTCAGTTGGAGAAAAAGATCCTTGTTCAATGTGTACAATAACTGCCACGATCATTGCACAAAATGTAATATGCCCTGCTTGCGGCTCTGCTGCTCCTGCTCCCGTGTATTGTAATTCTTGCCCAGTAATATGTATCCTGGTAGGTAGTTATCCCAGGAACCTCTTGTATTTATAGACAGCAGGAGGAGAGGAAAAGGGAAAAATAAGACTTTTACATTCTAATATTCATAAATCACTTGAGTCCTGTTAGACATTTTTTTATAAAAAATATGTGAATGAGGAGTAGCACCAGCATCACGACTAAAGATCGGCAAGAAACATGCATGGAATCTTTTCTTGAAGACGTTCTCTTTCTCCCATAAAATGTCAGATAAGAGGGCCTACCAAAAGGAGAAAAAAAATTGTAGGAAGAAGAAGAAAAAAAAAGAAAGCTCAGGCTCGTTTTTTTCTCTTCTTCTCCTCCGATTTTCTCTTCTCCTTTGAAGACTAGGAGAAAAAACGGAAAGAGAAACATGAATGTTGGCAATGGCACACGCAATATCTATCCATCTATTTATTATGCATACTTACACGTTAGATCGCGTACTTGGGACGAATTTTTTGTGTCATTTTCCATGTCCGCGTGTGTGTATATAGACGCGTCGTCGTATTCCCAGTGAGTGAGGATATTACCCCGAAAGGAGGAATTGGAAGGAGGTGAAGAATGTGTTGT
Organism: Dicranocentrus wangi; assembly: GCA_036850665.1. Taxonomy (NCBI): domain Eukaryota; kingdom Metazoa; phylum Arthropoda; class Collembola; order Entomobryomorpha; family Entomobryidae; genus Dicranocentrus; species Dicranocentrus wangi. The sequence continues at coordinate 86,851 of JAANSN010000084.1, read as the reverse complement.
TGTAAATAAATCTGATTTGAAAATTTGTTGGTATAGTGGGCTACAGTCGCTTAAAGCTAGTTATGCCCTATGGCTTACGTACTTACGTAACGTACGAGTATATATGTGGAATATTTGCTTTGGGGGAAACCTATTGCATGACAGCCTTTAAAATGGAATGGGCGAGAGAATGCAACCATTGAGAACAGAGAGAGAGAGAGGAACACAAAAACCGAGTGAACTAGTGACTGAGAAAATTGCATGGGAAATTTATAGACGAATGTAGAATTTGATACCGTTACATTTTTTTAACTTGTAACGATCTACTCATTCCTCGCCCGCCCGCCTGCCCTCAGCTGTATATGCATGCACATACAAGTTTTATGCATTTTTCTGGAATGATTATTTTGCAGTGTGAGTTGTCACTCTCGTGACAGGAGAGTAGCAGTGTATTGTCAACGTTTAGGAAAAAGTTGGCCATGGGAAAGTGCCCCAGCCAAGAAACAATATTGAAGGAAAGTTGGAGAAAGTGGGATGAAGAAATGGGAAAAGAAGAGAAATAAATGGGAGGTTGGCTGGTTGACTATCCAACTACATCCCCATCGCCGTCGCGTATATATAGAGAGGGAGTAATTTGAGAAGTCAGAGAAGGGAGCCAACAATATTCAAATTATTGTTCTGAGGAGGCCCATTCCACCAAGACTTAACGGCTCTTTCACAATTCCCATATCCCAAATGAGCATGTCGTTCCAGTGCAGTTTTGTACTGGAGACAAACACTTTATATGCATGAAATGACGAGGATATGAGGACGACTACGATGATGATACAAGAGAAACAAGGCACAAGTCTTTTGCCAAAAGCAAGCCCTTATGTCAATGACTCAAAGAATTGTCCTTATTTTACAGCAAAATGAATATGTATGTATGCTCTCTGTGCACAGAGTATCCCTTTTTCCTCTGGAATGCGAGCAGGAGCTAGAGATACATGCGGTATGTACAGTCTACATAGTTGATAGAGCGTCGTAGTCGTTTTGTACAGAATGGGCGAACCAACGGACTAGGTATGTATATATATATGTAGGTACCTATATCCCATCCAATAAAAATCCAGAGTCGTCAACCCAATAAAGATGAGCCATTCACAAGCTCATTCCCTTTCATTTGGATGAACTACTCGGATCCATGCAAAAAGAGGCAAACATACGTGTATATCGGGGGTATATATATATGGATATGGACACACATTCCTCTCCTGTCTCGGATTATATGACAAACCCAAAGTGAAAGAGACAGTGCAAGCACAGCAATATCCAGGAAAGGAGCAAGTTTTCAAACGACGACTAGGATGACATGACACAAAAAAAAATGTAACCTTAGACTGGTAATACGGTCCTTCGAGTCGGATAGCACTATCATCATCATGCTCATAAAAGATGTGATACGTTAGATATACGTAGTCGTGTAGCCCGGTTATAGGAAAGTTTTTAAAAAGACGGAAAATTTAAAAGGGGAAGTTTGAGATCAAACCACACATACAAGCCACTGCACTACACGCATACAAGATAAAATGGGGAAAAAACTAGGCACTAAGGCACATGCTTTCTCAGAGAGAGAGAGAGAGAGAGAGAGAGAGAGGTTTGCTTTCTAAAAAGGGACCCGGAATGTATACATTTTTTGCATTGCTTTACATACAAATTGCTACTTGCTTCTGTGTCTAGTCTCCTTCCTTTTTTCTCAGAGAAAAAGAGAGAGGAGGAAAGTGAGAGTTGTGTGCTACTGCTCCCTCGTCCCCTTTTTAAACTGTCACATTCGCTTAGAACAGCCATGTAAATCCACTTCACAGACGTATCAAGACAAACCCATAACTATTGCGCGCTACACACCACCACGTTTTTATTCCTCTCTGATATGTGAACGAACGAGTTTAAAGAGAAGAAATGAATGGATGAGTGAAAGAGCCTTTTTATGGGACGATATGCACAAAAGTCACGACCAACTAGCGTTATGCATAGCCGCCTACTACTACTACTTCTTCTTCTTCTCCGTTTCGTTTGCAGCGGGCAGAAGACGCAGAAGGAGAAAGAAGCGATATGCTGGCTGGCTGGAGTTAAGGGTAAAAAAACTGGATTTTCTCATATTCTCTCAAACTGACGCTACATCTTGTTCATGATGATAATAATATCCTTTGAACTTCCGGTTCGCGCTGTTTAAAAGCTTGTTTCGTCTCAAATTAAATCCTCAAAATTCAAAAACTTTCTGTGACACTTTCCCATTTTCGAGGGATATTACAAGTTGTAATGTGCCATGTCAAGTTGAAGAGCCAGGCCAACTATAGGAAGCCGGGATAAGAAAAAGTATACTTCTTTTGTGAATGCCACCACACAAGCACATACGTATCACACTGTTTCTTTTATATACCACCGCTGCTGCGGCACACGAAACTTTTACTTAAATCTATCTACATGACAAAAGGTAATAATAATATCGCACTGGTTTCCTGCCCTACCTATATATACCCACCTCCCCACTTATGCATAACTTGGTGTGGGGAAATGGGCTGACAGGGAAAAAACGAGAAATATATTGTGTGCACGCAACCGAGCAAGCAAAGCCCCCAAATACAAATGAATATGCATCTATCGATGTCATTCATATTGGATTTTATTGCTCTTGTAATTTGGGTAAAAGAGCTCCATAAAACATCCCATCTGTCAGTTGGACGAATGGTGGTGTAATACATTGTATACATACTTTACTTACTTACTTGCTTGCCGCCACCACCGCGCGAGCGACCGGCTTGCAAAGGCACAACAACAAGACGAAAACGCAAAACGACGACACGAACAGGCGATAAAGGATTTTGACAGGATTATAATAAACCACTTTTTCGTGGGGGAATTCACACAAGTGCAATCCATCCACACAGTGGCAACACACACACACACACATACGAGAGAGAGAGTCTATCTCGGAGAAAGTGGAATAAATCGGGGAACAACAGAATAGTAGAAAAATCCGTTTTCTCCAAATATAAGTATCCGACTGTATAGAGGCGAGGAGAAGCCCTTTTGCTTGTGTGTACAATTCCTTAACTTGATTGTGAGATAAGGAGGAAATAAAAGAGAAGACAAAGGAAAGGAATCCTTTTTTTCGTGAAAGCATGTACCATTACACTACCAAAAAGGAGAAGAAGAATGTAATGTCTCCTATCACAATCATCTATCACGCCATGGGAGAAAAAAAATGGTAGGGGACACACTGTAAGATATTATGCAGTGTCCGAAAACATTTCAGCGTTTTCATTCGAACTCTGTGAGTGAGGTTCGCTCGACTGTGTAAAAAAAGCTTGTGCTTGTGCTGCTGCTGCTGCTCAGCTGAGAAAAGTGTGTTGACGTTGACATAAGAAAACATGGTCATGTTTTCCTTTCTCCTTTTGTCTTGGTCAGTAGTAGTAGTCCTGGACTTGTAGTTTGTATTATTCTTTTATCCTTTTGTAGGATTTTTACTGATTGTTCCTAAAACTGTTTACACAAGGAAGTAGCACGGCAATCATTTTTGTGGACGGATATGTATAGCCTACACGCTATCTATACTAAAAAAGGCGGAATGGGATATGGATGTCTATGTATTTTGAGAGAGATTTGTATCAGGATGGGTGTAATTGATACATGAAAAAAAGGGGGAAAATAGCAAGCTCATCTCCCTCCAGGCAGGTTCTCTCTGTGCGTGTGTCACCAAAATTGTTTTTTCATCCCAGCGGACTTACAAAGTCCCAAGGTTTGAAACGGCTATAGGCGCAGAGGGAAAATGGGGAAAATGGTTTGGAGGAATCGTCTGGAGAATCGAGATAGAGAGGTGGGGTATTAAACCGAATGGCGACTTGCTCTTTTTTTTGCTGCTTTCTTCCTCTCCAGAGGCCACTGAAAATTGCCCAGGCTATCATCAACTGTGTCAATTGTCAAGAAAAAAAGTCAATGACTTTAGTACTCGTGGTGGTGGTGGTCATACCTATAGACTACCCCATTAGAAATGAATGTATCAAAGACAAGTACGTGGAGTGGTATGGTGTAACCCTTCATTTCGAGCATACCACGTTTGTCCTTTCATGTTCATCATTTTTCATGAAATTACTCATGGACAGTGACAATTCTCGTGGAAAAATGATCAAAAGGATTGATGAGAAACTATACCCTTTTGCTGAAAGGGCTTCCATCAGCAAAAATAAAGTAGCAAAAATGTTCCTCACGGTCTATTACTTTTTCCTGTACAGGTTACCTGCAGCATGTACTATGTACATGCATATATCTATCAATTAATAAAAAAAAAGTAAAAGCGAATTCAATCACTGAGCCCTTGCTCCATTCTGGCTAAACGATGTGGTCTGCGCCCCTTTCTTCAAAAGACGACCAGAAATCTCGTCTTGATCAAAGGGGAAAAGTTGAAGAGCGTAAACTGCACCATGTCAAGTTTTTTTCCCTTTTTTAGCTCAAGATAATGAGTCCGTGTAGAAGTAAAAGAAAACCCATATAAATACTACCCTGGCTCTCTCTCTCTCTTTCCTTCCATGTCGAGTGAGAAGCCTGAGGTTTTCATTGGTTGATCGTGATGAAGATGATGAGTGAAAAAGCAATTCCTTTTCTTTTTGGCTACATGGAGTCGTTTCCAGATGCGGACTGGATCCTTACCAGGAATCTCCCCCGCTCGCCAAGATGCCACCACCTTGAAGTCAGTCAAAAGGGAGGAGGAGGAGGCTGGTGAGTAGTGATGACGGACGTGTTTTGTTCAAGTTGGAGGATAACTGGCTGAAACCCCGGCTAAACTGGTTTCCTCAGACAATATGAACGGTTGTTTGAGTTAGTGCGGAAAAGTATGATCAACTTGTTCAGCTCAAAATGATAGCTTTCCAACTTTCCTGTTCGACTTTTACTTCTCGCGCGCTCTCCTCTCCAGCCAGCACTTCCGCTTTTCTCATCACCATAATAATTCAGCGCATATGTATGCCATGAACTACAACCGTCATCATCATCTTTTTTATTATTATCGAACACATTCCCAGGGAAATTGAAAAGGATGGAGGGTATCTCTCCTGAGCAGGCAGCAGGGCTCCGCCGTCTTGCAGAAATATATTGCAGTAGTAGTAGTAGTAGTACCACCACCACTACTCCCAATGAATTAAATAGAGAACCACTTAATTTGCTCGGAAAATTTTCTTTGAGACATGGAAAATAACCTCGTTTTTGAATTGCCTTCTTATATTTCTCCGGCCACAGATGCATAGGTAGTTTGAGAAATGAGTAAAATATATATACATATGTATGTATATGGCAATCACAGACAACTTCCCCAAATTAAAACGACAACTTGGCTTTTTACACTGCTCTCCTGCTGACTCGCTTTTCTTTCTGCCAGTATAAATATCCCCCCACTACAAAAAGTTGACTGACTCTTGGAAAAGAAGAAGGGATCTAAGAAGGAAGGAAGCCTGACGTAGATTTCCGTCTTTTAAGTTGATTGTCTCAAAAGGAGGGTTTGGTGGAATATTATAGGAAAGAGAATCAAAATCGGAAAGTGGGACGCCACCACAATGCCTCCTATAAACCGTCGTGCCTACGAATTTCTCTGCATGTTTTTGAAATAAAGGGGAAAAGTATATCGTAACCAGGTTTATTTCATCTATTAGAAAGATTTTCCCTGGGTCAATTTACTTTTTTTTAAGGAAAATTGAGTCGCCGCTGAAACTCACTCACTCAGTTTTTTTTATCTCCATAATTCCCATGGCCTTCTAGAAGCTGATGGAACGTGTGTTAAAGGCAGAAAATTATGTGGGGAAACCCGTCGCGTTCCTTTTGTCGAGACAATCTAAAAGTTGCAGGTTGTGCGTGCCCAGCTTCAGCCTCCAACCCGAACGTGCATAAAAGCGGATTGGGAAAGACTAGCCAACTTTTCTTACGAAAAGACCAGAAAAAAAACTGTTTTCGCAACACTCCCTTTTTTTTATCCGTCCCGAGCATAACGCTGACCCGGTGAAACGGAGGTTTAGATTTATTTTCGTATTCTCCACAGACTCTAGTGGATGTGCCACCAGTGGCGGATATGCGTACGGTCACAGTCTCTCTCCCTCTCTCCCTGTTTGAAGCATTACACACCAGCTTGAAATGCTCGTGAATAGATGATGATCATCATCATTTACACTTCACTAGTGATATTATGAAGGAAATAAAGAATATAAAGGAGCTAAAGGGCTGTACTCCTTCCTATCCTTTTTTCTTCTGTTTCCACAGGATATAGAAGGCCATAAACCAGGTCACATTCCATTCCGTGGGATACACATATTTCCCCCAAGTTCTTGTGTATATACACTGTAAAATATCGGCGAGTTAGTAAACTAGATGGAAAGTGAGTCAGTATGGATTTCCCATCCAACTTTGGTTGCTTTTCTTGGATAAGGGATCATTCACCGGAAAACAGAGATGCATGCACGACTGACATTATTACCATGCTAGCTCATGGGTATAAAAAACGGGGAATGGGTGCAGGCTAACGTTTTCTTCTTTACTCCGATCTTTTATTCACTATTTTGGCTTTCGATGATGCCGCCGCCAAGTCAGGGCGGATGATGTTTTTCTGCTACACACGCCGTATGTAAACTAACCTGACTGCAAAAGAGGCAGCAGGAAAAGGCTTTCATTTTTTTGGTGAGAAAATGGGAATAGGAAATTTTGGAATGTGTTTCATCCCCTGCTGTTGGAAGTAAAAGTGTGAAAGGGAAACGAGAACGAGGAATATATATATATCCATATATATATATATATATTCAACTTTTTCATCTGGCATTGAGCACCAGAGTAAATTTAATTTGAATTCCTTTCTTAAAATACGATCACATGAGCGACAGTTTGTTTCTCTTATACGATAACAGTCAATATCGCTAATTTAAGGGGAAGGACGAGAGAGAAGGATAATGAATGGAAAATGAAAGTTTTTGGTTGAGTACACCCAAACAAAAAAGAAGTTTGCTGCGGCAGGAGGATACACTGCGGATAACTGGAAAACCCTTAGGTATCGAGAACGGGAGGAGGAGAACGCTCAAAAGCATGTATTCCAAATAATAAAGATTTTCTTTGAAATTGGTAAACTCAACGAACTTTATACACCTAACAGTTCGAACGTTATAATGTGTTCATACATATATGATTTTCCCAGGTATATTTCACCTCGAGAAGGAGTCAATGTGGGCTCCCTGGATGGTATACCAGCTACTTCATTATTGTTCTTTGAATTCTAAATAAACTCATTCCAAGTTTACTCCTCCGCTTATCTCATCTTCCCAACATCAAGATTTTCCAAAGCTGGAAAGCATATGATAAAGGAGAGAGAGAGAGAGAGAGTGAGAGTGAGAGAGAGGAGGGAGGTGAAGAACCGAACAAGAGAGAGAGTGTGTGTGTGTTTGTTTGACAACTTATGAATTCCACCTGACCTGACAATTCATAGAAACAATAAACTCGGAGGAGCACAGGATGTACAATCATACTATGTGAATAAGAATGTATAATATGCTTCTATAGCCATACTTCTACTTCGAGTCCATCATCAGAAACAGACAGAACTTGTAATAAACTTTTGTTTTACATGCCCATTATATTGTACATTTCACTTTGGAACACACGCACCTTCCCTACCATCCTGGATTTTAAAGGGATATAAACTTGGCCGTGTGTGTGGCGTAACCGTCATCTTCATCCCAAAAACTGTAAAGAGCAACTATAAATAAATCCAGTTTGTGTGTATAGAGCGTTTTGTGAAAATGAGTATGGAGAGAAAGTGTCTCTCCCTCCGAGAGAGAGAGAGACTGCATTCAAAATCCTGTCAACTTTGTTGGAACAAAAACTTTTTAATCCCAATGGCAAACGGAGGATTTCCAAGCCCATTTCCACATCCACATTTATACATCATCTGGAAAGGAAACTGGTTGTAAAGGTTCCATTCCAGTGTGTAGGTAGGTAGGTATATAACCCGAGCAGACACACAAAGTCAACTTTTGCACAGTCTTTAAGATCAAAGTCAATAGGAAAAAGGGACGCTCTTCTTCCCCTCTTCAGCAGAGCACACAAAACAGTCTTTTATGCTCGCTAAATTGATTCCATACGTAGAAAAGTTGCAACTCGAAAGGTAAACCTTTTTTGTGTACATGTACATACATTTTAACTTGTAAAACGGAGGAGAGCATCAGCAGCCTTTCAGGCAAAACTCTGCGAATAATGAAGGAGGCGACTCGGTGGTGGTGACGTGGTGAGTGTGCTGGGCAGGCACACTCATTTTTCTATTTGAAGTCCGGGAAAAATGTGACTAGTACGCAGGAGACAAGGGGAAAAAGCACGTCGTCTTTGTGTGTAGACACAATCAAATCAAGGGAAACAACGAGTAAATACCGAGAAATGATGTTGAAATAGGGACAAATAAAGGCGAGCCTCTAAACAGACTAGAGCATTGAGGAGGAACCCGCGCAACCATGATGACTCCATATTCCACAAATTGTAAAAGGCAAACAAGAAAAATTAAAAAGAAAAACTGGGACATGGGAAAAAACTGGGAGAGAAAAGTTTTGAATTTCATTAGAATAATATTTTTCCTTTCCAGAAGGATATTTCTTTGGGGGAAAAACTCATGTTTTTTAATAGTTTAACTGGTTTGCCACACTTGCATCCGCAGAGCGAACGGCGCGGCATCGTAGCGTTTTCTGAATGGTAATTCGTGTTAGTCAGCAGAATACACAACTAATTTCTGAACTAAAACAGTTGTCATGAATTGGTAATACGAAAGCTTCCGAGAAAAAGGTTACTACTCTCCAAGAAGGAAAAAAACTTTTAACAATGTAATCGTGAAGTATTAGGAGAGAAAACAGTTTAGAAAATCATTTTTCGGCATTTGTACCACACGTACGTACGTTCATAGAAAGAAATAGTTTTTTTTAGAAAAGTAATCACTTGAAATTGAATTATACGAGGTGTAGCCCCACTTGAGACACTTCCCCCTCCATAGTCGTGACCTCTTGACAATATATATTTTTAAGAAAAAAAATAGAAACCTGGAGCGTTCCCTCTGTCGTGTACGCATAAAGTTGCCCTTGTGAATTTTTTTCTCTTGTTTTTTTCCCACGTGTAAAAGCGGTAACTCTTATACGAAATTAATGGGAAGTGCAATGGGAGGAGGTGGTGGTGGTGGTGGTGGTATTCGAAAGAAGGGAAAAAAAGTTTGAAGTGGGTGATTCAATGTTTACTTTGGGAATATCCATCAAACTCTTCAACAAAGTGTTAAGTACTTACTTGGATACCTTAGACTCTAGACCCAAATTCCCGACTTTTTTTTACTAACTAGCTATAAGCTGACCAAAAAGCTGGTATTACTGGATGCGAGAATCCTCTTCTCCACACACACACACACACACACAGCTTCCCACTTTCATTTTCCAGTGGCAAAATAAAGTTAGCAAAGAAGAAAAAAATAGAGAGACCAAGAGTGGGAAATAGAATCATTCATTCTTTTCTCTCCTTCGCTCGCTTCTTGGGAATAAGTAGAGCAAGTATAGGAGCAGTCGACATGACCCATCTTTAACCCGGTACATTTCTCATCCATTTTTTTCGGGGTCACATTCCCTCCACCTTTATCATCCATTTTCTCACATTTTCCTCTTTTCTCCCCGAAAGTCCTACGCACCGCATATAAATTACTGTCCTGGAATGCATACTGCTCGAGCTGGAGCAGCAGCAGAGTGAGTTTTTCAGAGTAAAAAAAGAATCTGAGAATGCTTTCAGCACACACACGAGAGAGACGGAGTACAGAGATATCAAGAACACCTGCGCTGCCTCCCTTTCCCTGGATTCAGAGACTTTTTCTAGCTCTACCCAGCGTGGAGGGAGAAGAGAAGAGAGGAGACGACTTGAGAGCAGAGCAGTGGCTGGACAACAAAAACTGACTTTTTTCTCCATTTTTCTACTCCGTTATTTCCTCGTGACACCAAATCACTGAGCCATTTAAGCAATACTCCATTTGTTTTCTTGTCTGGGTAGACATATGTTGTCAACCTCGACGACGGGGATAGCCTCCTCCGCAGTGCATGAATGTGAACCGTATACCTATCCAACCCAACCCATATTACCTGTGTAGTACATATCCTGCGCCGCAATTGAGGATATATATCTTGTACAAATTTGCTCTAATGAATTTAATGGTTTCTTTTCCTACAAATCCTTTTAAACAATCATTTTCCTGGTATATCTTGCACGGGTGAGAGAGCTCTTGGTTTGGTTAGCCCTCGTCGAAAAGAGTGAATTAGCCAACTTTTTTCAAAGGAATGGATTCTCTCCAGGCGTGTTACCAGCTCTCTCCTCCTATAATTCCTGTTCATTACTGTTTTTATCTTATCAACAAGCCTAGCGCTAGCCCACGTTCCCTTTTTACACGGAAAGCCAACAACTTTCCCAGCATGTAGAATAGTGCGGAATACCTAGTGGAAGGATAAATGAACGAAATGGATTTTATGGGATAATGAAAAGTTTTCGGGATGAAGATGAAAGGGTGACAGTGTATACAAAAACGGCAGAGGCTTCTCCATAGCTTTTTTTGTAGCAACACTGCCTCGAGCAAACAAAACGATGGGGGAACTCAACTGCCTGCCTGCTGGCAGAGGCTTCTCCATAGCTTTTTTTGTAGCAACACTGCCTCGAGCAAACAAAACGGTGGGGGAACTCAACTGCCTGCCTGCCTGCCTGCTTACCTTCATTCAACTCGTAACTTCAAACACTCATTTACATTAACGTTCGTTATGCCAATGCGTATACGCATTTTGGGGAGCAGAGGAGCAGCAACTGGTAGCAATTTTCTTGTTTGAAAAGTCTGTCCAAAAATTAACCCTTGTTAGTCTTGATGATGCTGGTGTGGTACGTATACCCTCCCCTGGTTTGGATATACGTATATCTATATACATTTATTATTATATCTAGTAATAAGTTTACGGCTAGGTTGCTCACTCGTGTCATGATATTAATTACTTGACATCGCCCGAACCCGTTCCTTTCCCCGAATCATAGTTATTTTCATCACGTTACACTAATACGAAAAGTTTTTTTTTCAAGGATTATATGGGAGTATCAGTGAAAGGACACGCGCTTGGTTTTCCGGCCGTGGTTCATGATGGCGACGATGAGGATGAGGATGGCAGAGCTAAGATAATTATATATTGCGCGACGGGGTGAAGTGAAAGTAAGCCACAAACAAAGATAACATGCTCCTCCGTCTGCATGCATCCATATTTTAGGGAGGGATGTTGCTTCCATTCGTAATAACAAATCATGGTTTTCTCCAGCCTTTCTTTCTCCATCCATTAATTTCAGGGAATGAGCCCCATCCCGAAACCGCAGAAAGGACGTATGCACTGCTGAGCATAGTATATATATGCTAAGGAGATATATAGAGTTGTACAAAGTAAAAAACCAGCATTTCATTAAGTAAAACAGAAGCAGCAGAAAAACGGGTATTCTGCGCTCGGCTTTTCAAGAGAAAAAGAAGATTCCATGAAAAATTCATTTCATATTATTATCGTCACCCGTGTGCCCTCCTCCTTGCGCGTTCCCCTTAAAATGGGGAAAACAAGCAAGGGAAGGAAGCAGGAAACCACAAGAGCCCTTCACGCTGCACACTTCTTTTTGCATCCGCACCGTACAACAACCAGTGGTGGTGGAAACGGGGAAATATGGAGGGTTTTACGGAATAGCAGGGGAACCGGGGGAAAAGTGAATATTCATTCTAATTAAAGTTCAGTTAATGAATGAGTATATAGGAGGGAAAGTGCTAATTAACTAAATCCCTAACCGCCACACATACCCGACCATTATCATTAAAACTATCAGAGTTCAGAGTTGGAGTGAGAGAGCGCAGCGCAAGCGATCGTGCTTGAATGCGATTTCCGGTAAGATTATATAGAAACAAGAAGGTATCATCAAATACGACGACTTGTGAAGGTTTGCGGAGGGGTAGCTCATCATCAGTGGTATTCGAAACGGGAGGGTGATAAAATGTAATCTATTTCACAATTTAACTCCTTTTATGGATAAAAGGCTGTTCTTTTTTACCCTTAATATATATGACCTGCCTAATACATATCCAGCGTAATCATCGACACAGACTATAGTATAAGCCATGTGAAGCCCCACCACTTACCAGCTATTTGGTAGCATTGTTGTTCTTTTTTATGCCACTTGTCGATTCAGAATCGGTTTATGACAGTCATTTATGATAGGATTGAATTGAATCACTATTCAATTCACAAGACACAACATGAGTTAGAAGGGCAAGCCCAAACACGGTGGAAAAGATTTAATATTAACTTGGTGAAATATTTACTCCGCCTGACTCAATTAACTATGCCATATCCTCGTCTTCATGCAAGCAAAAAGGAATAATTAAGTCCTTGACATCACATCAGTTTGAGTCTGTCGTTCTTCGAGTGTGGGAATAAACAAAAAATGTTCTGCTAGTACTAAAAATATAAAAAGGTGCTCATCAAAATATTCAAATTCCCTGAAAACTAGCATCTCCTAATCATCGGGATTCGGGAGCATTACGGGAGCACATCGAGATTCGCTTCAAATATCATTAACGTATTATGATTCTCGTGGTTATCCATAACAAGTCACTCCGACTGGAATTCAGTTCTGGGGGCAATAGCTAACTTTACCATAATATGGAACGCTAATGCATATGGGTGGGAAATGGGAAACCTATATATTCAACACTCTTAAATCCTAATCTCATTAACGCGCATTCGGCACAACTTCATTTTGCCTTCTCAGGTGATGACTATATGACTAACTTGTAACCCTGAACTTGTATTTGCATAACTAAACATCGTTTATTAACATTTAGACTTCACTCTGAAAGGACTACACAGGAGAGCAGGAGGGAAATTGCTAATCGACTCTCAAAGCCGGAAGCATCTCAATCTCCACCTCAACCGGCAATTTCAAGTTCTCTTCTGAAACCTCTTCAACAATTGCCATTCCTCCATGCTCCTTCATCTCCACCAGTATCCTGTCCATTCCCAAGTGATCTTGGCATTCTAGTAATCCTTAGCATCAGAGTGTGAGCACAACAGCTACCCTACCCTCTACCCTTAGCCTCATTCGTCTCCGCTTTAATAGTGATTTACAACTCGGTGTGCATCAACCTTGGGCTATTTTCATTTGCAGCGAATGTACACTCAGACTCACTCCAATTTTGGAAGGAATCTGTGAGTCTATAAGCAATTTCCTTAGCCGTACCAGTCCCCCGATTAAACAAAACGAATATAAAAAATACGTACGTCCTACCCATTCACCCAGTGAAAACCAATCTTGGGAGTTCCAACTTTGTGGAAAAGGAAACACCCACCACGAATCTCAAAAGTTTTTTTTAGAATTCTCCGAGTAGTCGACTTACTCTTTTTGGATAATCATTAAAAAAATATATTTTTTCCACATATCTTTAAATATAGGATTTTCTGCCAAAAATAAGAAACTTGCGTTTTTTCCCTCATTTTGCCAACAGGGAAAAGAAAAAAACCTCTTCATCATTTCTCCTTCATCCGAATATTTGTTCAACCCAAGAAAAAACACACTCTCTCTCCACTTTTTCCCTTCCGCCTATTCCCTCAGTTCCTTTATGCTTTTGTGGAAAAAAGTACAGCAAATTGTGGTTCTACAAGCCTAAATATTTTGACTTCATCTTCCACACTTCACCAGAAGGAAAAGGAAAAGAAAGTTGGTTGGATTGAAGGGAAAACAAAAAAAGGAAAAAAATACACGATTTTCCACTTCACTGTCTCCATGTTTCATCAGTACACAATATTACATGTACGTGTGCTGTGTGCTCCTACGCTGACAAACGAAAAAAATAAGGAATTTTCTCTCGAGCATAGAAAGAAAGAAAGCCGGAGAGTGGAAGAAGAAGTGAAGAAAACAGCTAACTGACTAACGATGAGGAACTTGTGTTTTTTTCACAAAAATGGCGGAACTGACTACACAGTACCAAGATGATTCTATAGAAAAAAAAGTCAAAATGTCGGATTAGCATGTTCACGTGAAATAATTTATCAGTCGAGGGATTCCTCCTATCTTCAACTGACTTCTCAACCGACTGTCTAGATTCCTATCTGTTTCCCACCTTGTTTCCCTTCTTTACAGAAAAAAATAGTAATAAAAAGCAAAAAACGAAAAGAAAAAAATATGATAATGGTGATGATCATGAAGATGGACTATTCTCAAGAAATATATATGAGTTTTTTCCCGGCTACGCACCCTTCTTGGCTTATAACATAAAGCTATAAACAAGTTCCTAGTCGATAAAATATACTTATATATTGGCCGACGGACGAACCTTAATCTAAATGCAGTTTACATGATAGGCAATATATCAAAATCGTATCGTATCATCATCATCATCGCCGTCTTGATCATCGCGATCGAGACTAAAACAGGAAAAGTTCGTTTTTTTTGTACACACGTAAAAACTTCTTCCTTTCCCTTTTTTATCCCTCAAGCCATTTCTCTCTTCCGTATGGTATATACGAATATACATGGTATTGGTGTAAGGCCCACGACGCACGCACACGCCACTACGTGGTGGTGAATAGGAGAGGAGAGACAACTTTATAGAGAAAAGCAGGACCATGATGATGATGAATAAGGTACATTTTTGCAATTCTTCATTCCTCCATTTCGACTTGCATGCATGCACGCACATCATAGTCATCATCGTCATATTAAGTTCAACGTTCACTCAGTCAGTCAGCTATTTTTTTTTCTTTCAGTGCTCTCAAGTGGAGGATGTGTATATAGCCGTGTCAGTACGTATAAGACAAGTATGCACGATTGGTAATCGATCTTTTTTCTCTTCTTTCCTTCTGGCAAAACTCTCAACTTTACATAATCCATCTAGAGAGAGAGAGAGGGCTCATATAGCATGTATTAAAGGCCAAGGCTCTTTTCTCTCTTTTAGCATAACTTCCGTGTTTTTTTTTGCTGGGAATGAAGTGAAAGTGGTTGAATGGAGATTATGGAGGTAGGGGTAGGGAGTACTAGGGAGTAGGGACCTAAGCAAAAAAATCTAAAATATTTTTCCTCCTCATTTCCATGCTTTTTTTCAAATGATGGGGATGGTGATGGTGGTTGGTGGTGCATGGATTTGGGAAATACATAGTTTCCTCCTGCATTACGTTACGAAACCCTTGCGGAGCATATTATTATGCATGCACATTATGTACATATATTTTCGTGGAAATCTGCACCGAAAAACAATTTTTCGTGAATTTTTTCCAACCTCTTTCAGTGAGGAGGGCCTTTTATTCACGAAAATCTTTTAAAAACTCTAATGCCTTTCCATAATAACATGAAGAGGGGAATGAAGAGGGAGGCATGCAAGAGCTATAGTTTTTTAAATATATAAAAAAAAACTGGCCTATGCTACTGGAGTAAACTCCTGTTTTTGGTACACTTATATATTTTTATTGGGAATCAAAAGCAACAGAGCTCTCCTCCCCGTTTTTATATACACCCACAAGAAGGAAAAAAAAACTTTTTTCTCCTCCTGTCTGTTCCTCTCTTGCACGATTTTAGTTGCACTTTTTTGGATAAATGGTTTTCGAGTTGTGAGTAGTGACTTGGGGAAAACGTGTAGAGTTGTTGAACACTGGGCGAGCACTTCTATACACTGCACTGAACTGGAATGAACTCCACTGAACTAGCTTACTTACATAATTCACCCTGTCCCATCCCTGCTTTTTGTGTGAAGGGAAGGCAATAGTGGAAAAAAACCAAAAAGCTATACAAGGTAAGAGTATCCCCATCCCGTCGAAGCTTTTTTATACTCCAACTTTTTTTTTACAAAGAACAAGTTTTTCTATCAAGAAAACACGCATCATCATCATCATCGTGAGGAACGATGTATCGACATTTTATTTCTGTGATAGGGCCACATATGTACGTATTATACGTTATCTTGACTGTTATTGTTGTTGTTCAATAAAAAGAGGCGGTAACAACACCCGAAAAAGAAGCCACATTAGCGCTATTTACTTCTTCTTTTTTTTCGAAAAAAAAACTTTCTAGTATTCATGCAGTCTGGTGAACTCGTCGTCGTAGTCGTCGCAGTGCTCTTTTCTCTTTAGTGAAAGTATCGGAGTGGCAGCAAGGGGAAAAATGAAATAGAACGCAACTTCTTTTTATAGCCAGTTTTACATTATGCACAACTTTTATTATACATGGACGCGGTTTTCCTTTTCTTTCCTTTTTAATCTCTCTCCCTTCCTCTCTCTCTCTCAAAGAATATGCAGTCAATGGACTGGATAGTATTGTGACTGTACATTTTTTTCCCGAAAAAAAATTGTGAAGAGAATAAGTGAACCGAACTTCCTTTTTTCTTTAGGGCCGCCTTTTGTCAGCCTGCTTCTAGTGCTTCTCTCTTGAAAAAAAATGTCGGATTGGGAGCAAAAAAGGCGTGTGGTGAAAGAGTACATGTATAACTAATCTATAACCTTGGTATGGACACACACTTTGACAGTCACTTCTCCACTTGACAGTGTCTTTAATGGACTACTTTTCCCACTTAATAATTCATTCATATAGCCTTCCGCAATGCCATTCGATTTATTAATTTAGCAAAAAAAAGTTCTTTTTTATGATCGATGGTTCCAAAACATCGCATTCGTTTACTCAACACCAGAATATAAAGCTCAAAATGTTAAACTCTCATTTTGTGATTTATTGGGAAATTGTAGAATGGCCGAGTAACATTATTTTTTCAGAATATTTTCTCTGTTCTCTATCTTTCTTCCAACATTCCACAAGAATTTATTGCTTTTTTGAATCCAGCCTAAATAGGTATGACTTGTTCGATAAGGATGTAAAATTTGAAGTATAACATGAGCACCCTATGACAAGCCCGGAATAGGGTAGTTTCTTTTTTGAAAATGTAATAAATGACGGGGGAGTAATAATGGGGCAATTCTTTCTGGAAGCTTTCAATCAGTGACTTTCACTCCACTTTATCATAATCATCATGAATAATAACTTGATATTTCATCATCACCACATCGTCGTCCTTTTCCTCCTCCTCTTTCGAACGAAATACATATTATCACAACGGACAAATGCTTTTCTTCTTTCGCCTTTCGCCATTTTCTCTCCAACAGTTCAAGTGTTGTTAGGAAGGAGAAAAGTGTGTGTCAAGCACGAAAAAATTGTGTGTGCACTCGAGCACTGTCAACAAGCTCATTTTTCAGCCACTTTCCTTTATTCATAAGAAAAAACAAATTTTCTAGTGACGACGACGACGACGATGAGTAGGATATATAAAAAAGTAGGGAGCCATGTACGGTCCGTATCAGCAGATATTTAGCAAAAACTTAGCAGAGCTACCAGCATTCAAGTTGGCATCAAAATGTATCACCTTGCGTAACTCAACGTTTAAAGATAAGAAAAGGCCATCACGTTTCCCTGCGTTGTGATGATGCTGCTGCTGATGATGACGACTTGGGCAGGAAAATGCTGTGTGCAGTGCAGCTACCAAAGAACAGAAGGGACCTCAAGAGTCAACAAGCAATAATGTTAAAGGGAAACAACGGGAAGTTCAGTGAAGGGAAAAGTCTGAGACTCCCAGCTTTTTTCACTTGTTAAATTATTACATCAGTCAAGTGAGCATCCATCCCGGTTAAAAGCTTTATATACTTTTGGTTAGGTTAGCTAGCTAGTAGTTGGTGGGCTTTGGCTATATACAGAGTTTTTCCTCTAAAGATGTTGTTCTTGTTCTGGAGAGAATAAAAATTGGACCGGAAAGTGAATTTCCTCTTTTCTCTCTAGAGACTCCAACTTGCATCTTCCTTGAGATGGTGAGCTTATAGTTTTTCCCTAAAAACTCGTATTTAATAATAAAATGCTGTTGCCAGAAGAGAAGAGATGCGGGCAGAGTGGTGGAGGGGCTACGGCTACAGGAATATCATATGTTTAGGTATGATTAGTTCTCGCCTTTTTTATGGGTTGCTATCATGCATCTTCATATTCATCATGTTCCCTGGAACACATTGGCATCTTGACTAGAGGCTCTCTGGCTTGGATGATGAAGAGATGATGATAATAATGATTTGTGAGTGCTCAGGATTTATTATCGACGATGACTACATTATGGGACTGGGAGCAGACTAGCCGTCCTGCACACTTCCTGGATACGCGGAATCTATGTATTTACACACGGGGCAAGTTCATTTCTGGGAAGCTTATTGCCACAGGCATACAGGCACGACATGCAGGCTCTTTCACCATTTACCAATAATCGTTGGAAAGGCGACGTAAGCAAATTTTTTTTTCATGCCGTCATCGAAGCTGCTGCTGCTGGAGAAACCAAGAAGAGACGCGAGTCAAGTTCGTTGGCGATAAGAAAAAGAAGGATTTCATTGAAAGTGGCGACCCCGCCCGGGTCCCCTTTTTTCCGCCATAATAAGCCCGGCAAGTATGGAAAGTAAGCTGTTTTCACGCAAATTATTATGACAGTTGATCTAATCTGAGCGGAGAATATTGGGCAATAACCCCGGCAAAGGCTTTCTTTTCGGTCGTTTAATGAGCGCAATTGCAAACAATGTCGGAAACTGTGTGTATCCCTTTCACTGGAAAATGTCACAAAGTCACATAGACTCTGGTTGGTTCGCTTTCGCTCTCAGTCACATTTTTTTTTCTTGATGATGACGACGATATGATTAGAGGCATGGGAAGTGATTTGTAAAAGAAAAACAACTTTTTTTACTGCTTTCCTCCAATTACCCACTAAGATATACATTCTCAGTCACATTTTTTTTTCTTGATGATGACGACGATATGATTAGAGGCATGGGAAGTGATTTGTAAAAGAAAAACAACTTTTTTTACTGCTTTCCTCCAATTACCCACTTTATCTTAGATATACACACACATGAGTATGTACAAAACAAGTTTGCAGTTTGCAAAAAAAACGAGCGTGCCCTGGTTTCCTTTCTCCTCTATATAAAAATTTCTGACAATTATAATTATTATTACAGAAAAAGGAAAGTTTTTCTTCCAAGGGGAAATTTCCACGTGGATACATTTCCCAGCCCGCCCGCTTCGTACATCCGAGGGTCCGGACGGAAATAAGAAGGCTTCTTTGCGTATGTCATGTACATGAAAGTGTGGTTCCGTTGAAAAATGACAAGAAATTGGCCAACTTTTTTTTATTACCGCTATTACACCAACTGCTCGTGCAGTCAGAGTCTCTAACGCAGCAGCGCAGGGGTGTACATATATAGCCAACCGCTATTATTATTATTATTCGTACAAATTTCTTGATATTTTTTTCCCTCCAAAACAGAATACCTAATATGCCTTTATCCGGTAATACGAAATAGTTGTGGCTGTTATGTTGGCTGTATTCGTATATACTTATGAGTAACATCGACATCAACAAACAGCCGCCCGCCCGCCCGCCTCCCTTCCGTGCACATGCTTACACAAGGAAAAAATTGCATTTCGCCTCTTATTTCATTTCTTATCTTTCCACTGAAATGATTATTAATAACAAAGTGAGAGTGAGAGCGGCGGCGGCTATGAGGGAAAAACAGGAAGAAAAAGAGCGCAAACGGAGAAACAAGTCTGTTATATTTTCTTGAGAGAAGGAAGCTGTGTGTGTAATGGCAACTCGCTCCCAGAGCTTTAACCTCATTCCCCGTTTTTCTTTGTGTTTGTACACGCAGTAACATTCCCATTCCTCCTTGACAATAATGGATACAAATGGATGCTTTTCCCTCCAAAACTCCACAAGGATTTCCCCGTTTTTTTTTCCTGTTCCTTACCCAATATTATTATTATATGCCCTCTCCTCCACTTCCTTCCCTTTACTGCACGCACCACTGCAAAAATGCAATGGGAGTCTGGTAAAAGCAAAGAGGGGCACAGGGGATCCTACCCACACACACACACACCGACTACGACTATGACTACCTATATATCCGTTTATAGTCGTTTATATTTCTATGGGATGGCCAAAGTCACAAAGACAGTATATGGCTGGATATCAGTTGAAAGTGGAGGTGAAGGTGGTGGTGGTGAGTGGGTGAACAACGACGACAATTTACATTCCATTGTACACTCTTTCCCCTTTCTGGTTTTACTCTTTGTGACATTTTTATACTCGAAGGTATTTCTTAATAATTTTATTGCATGAGAGAACACAAAAGTCGGTTCGTTATTGCTTTCCTCAGAGTTTGCCTCTCTCCCTCTCTTCTCTCCTCTCTCTGCCCCTTGGAATAATCATAACTGCCAGGGACACTCGTTTTTTCATCTTTCCAGCGAGCAGGCAGGGGAAAAGTGGGTAAGTAACTCTGGAGTTCAGTGCTTTCTCAAGTGACAATCAGTCTCACTCTTCATCTTCTCCTTCCTCCCGCTCATATTAAATACGGGATGGAGGAGGAACGCTGGAGTGACAAGTCAGAAAGATGGAGACTAGGAAAGAGGAAAATTTTTTTAGGAGGGAATCTGAGTGAGCAGAAGAGCAGTGAGCATTCAACTTGGTCCCTTTTCCGCCCTCCTCGACGTTTCATTGTTTTCCCCCAAAGTCAACCCATCTCTGGATGAGTAAAGTTGGAGGAAAGTGTATCGTTCCTTCGTTTGGGCTCCTCTCTCCGCTGATATACAAAACACCCATGATACACAAAAGTGACAGAATACTTGAGAGCCACTTTATTTGAATTATGATTTGGGAGCGAGTGAAAAGACAAGAGCACACAAGGAGTAGTAAACTTTCACAGCTTTTGTATCCGTATTATTTAGGCATACATGGTTCCACTTGGCAAGAGATTTTCCATCATTTTACTACTCGGTTTCCGTTCCCGTACACACACACACAACGTTTTTGTTTTCCGGAAAATGAAAGGAGACAGCAGACATGGAGAACAGAAGAAGATCCCTCATCGAGATATCAGGGCAAAAGTACACAGTCGAGACCGATTTTACTTTCACCATCGTTAAAAACCTTTACTTTCCGAGGGGATATATGAGCGAGGAAATGCACATCGACATCAGCGTTACGTGTCTGTCTGATGTGCTTGTTCCCCTCCCTCTCGTGACGGTATACATATTTTGCTTATATGGCCGTACACTCATATTTCAGACGTGCAGCCCCACTTATTTACTACTTTTTCTCCCTCATGTTTTGTTATTGGCGATATGATCCTGTTCCTTCGCTGCTGCTTTCCTGATACACAAAAAACGCTTTTTTGGCTCTTGTCTTTTATAAAGTCATAAAAAAAGAGACAAGCGAGAAGCGAGCGGGGAGCGGTACACTATATACACACTGCAGAGTTCACCCGTCGCCACCGCCGCCACGACCGTGTTGATGACAATGACAGGAAAAGGGAACGGACGAAGTGATGCCAATGTTCCTACAGAAAACAATACTTTTCCAGAAAAGTAGCAAAAAAAGACCATCCTTTTTGCCACATTTTCCTATTGGCTGTTGTGCAATAAAAATGTGCGAGCTGGTGTGTGCCTCTGTTGTGTGTCGACACAGTGAGGAAACTCTATAAAATCTCGTTTTTCACCCAGTGCTACACTCATAACAGGGAAAGTATGCATAACTGTCATTTTTCTACATAAACCCAGGTAATATATACATAGGAACTTAGAAGCTTAGGAAAGTAGGCAAAAGTTCATATCAGCTTGTAACACTAGTATATATACGTAATTCCTAGGACAGGGGGAAACGCAGCGACGGCTCAACTTCAAAGCTTTTACTTTTTCCCGAGTAAAAACCCCCACCGCACTATATACTGCTTGCCACTGCTACTGCTGCATTCAGTCTCGTCACATGTTTTATTTTCACCGGGAGACCGGAGTGAGATGTAATTGACTTTGGACAGAAATCCTCCAGTGGGATCCCCATCCCCACACATACACCATTCCATACACAGATACAGCATATTATCCCTATCTCTGCGTTCGGGAAAAAAAGTTACGATCTTATAAAAAAGGAGTTGAAGATAGAATGGGAGTAGGGAGTAGAGTAGAGTAGTAAGAAGATGACATGACACAACAAAAACTCCTTCGCCACACAGCGCATTTAGATTCCTACTGTTTTATCAGGTGCAACTACGACTACGAACGACTACACGACTCTGTAGAGGAATTTCAGCTTTAGCAGCATCACATCTTTCTAGTTATTTCTAGCCCTCCTCCTTCCTTGTTCTCTTTTAGCGTGATCATTGGCGTATGAAAAACTCTGTGTGACAGGAGGAGAATAGGAGTGGAAGGGATTTTTACCAGTGATATTTATGCCTACTGCCTTGTGTCACTCTCTAAGACTTCATTGCTTCCAGCCAGGAGTTAGCTGAGTAAACAACATTTAGCCATTTCCTCCTTTCCCCTACTCCCACTTCAGGTCAGTGGCTGTTTCGCTTTTTTTTTAAAAAAAAGAAGAAGAAGAAGAAGAAAAGTTTACTATTGCAGGAAAGCAACTAACTAAGGAAGTCAAGCCCTTCAAATCATTTCTCTCCTTGAGAGAAGGGAAAAAAGTTGAAAGGAGGGATGGGGAGACGTGGGTTCCTACAGAATATCTTCCGGAGCTAGGCTTTTCTATTTTATACCAATGTCATACAATAGGATAGAGAAAAAAAACTCGTGTTCTTCCTTAGGCACAACCACTTTTTTTTCTTCCACTCCCAAAACAACTCTTTTTTGACTATCTTGTATTGTGTGTTTTATTCCTCTCGCCAATTTTTCCCTTCGTTCAATGACAAAAAACGGAAACAAGCCGGGAAAGGAAAACACAAGTGGAGAGAAAGGGAAAAAATGTATGGGGAAATGTACAAAATTTTTTCGAAAGTAAATGAAAGGAATGAGAAAGCAAAGTATAAAAGTATAAACAGGAAAAATTTGACTGTGTACACAAAAGCTTTTGCTCTTTCCTTTAAGGCGTGCATTGCATGCCTCTCTCCCTTTTGTTTGCAAATTAAACAAAGGTTATTACAGTTTAATAGCTGGGACCATACCAATAAGAGAAGCACACATCCCAAGACTTTTTCTTCTTCTTGGTTTTTTTTGTTCCCTCAAACAAAATATGAAAGGAGAGGAAGAGGAATAGAGTGTCTTGAAAAAATTTCTTTAGCGAATATTCACTCATCGTCATCATCATCATCATCACATTCATCTTGTTCTCTTTCACACAGAGACAGGCTATTTCATGTGCGTTGAAACTTTTTCTTCCTCCTTCGCTTTTCTTTTCCTATTTTCATCATCACCTTTCCAATTTTCTACCGTTTGTCATGGTTCGCCAGCAAAGTAACTCTATAAACCAGCCGTGCTTCCGTGTACATATGTTAACAATTTAGGACGAAACCCTTGGACTACTATCAAGTTTGGGGGTATACTACTGACAATGCTCATCTTTCCACTTGCCAATTTCCCTAAGCATCACATCAGCTCCTCGTGTTTTTGTTTCCCCTGTCGTGGTGATATAAGGTCTTCTTGTGGGTCTCCCTCCAAAAATGTAATTTACTTAAAGGACCTCCAGTAAGTAAAGTAGCTAATCAAATAGAAAAAAGGGGAAAAACATATATATACGTATATATATACCAAGCTTGGTCACACCAATGAGCTCACCGCCACTAGAAGACATGAATTCGAAACAAGAGCCGAGGAGGATTACCATTTTCATGTTGTCTTGTCTCGTGCCCAAACGACGACACAACTGAAGTTAGCCTCTCTCACTATCAGACGACATGGCATAGAGTATATATTATGTATATGTATTCTTTCACATCTTGTCTTTGTCTCCTGTCCGCTCGTTCTGCACTCCCCTGCTCGTCTTCTTTAAACACAATGTTTTATGCTTGTTAGCCGTAATTGCATTGTTCAATGGTGAAAAAAGACGAGAAAGGGAGCAACGCAACCGAAGAAACCTTGAGATGTGTCTGGATATATGTACAAGGAGAAACTGCAAGGGAAAAAGACAAGGATGGAAGAAAAAAAGAAAAGAAAATGGAGTTGTAACAGCAAAGGTTGCTCTCGTCCCCGGTTTTTCTCCCCTCAATTTTCATTTCATTCTCCAAGTTTTTACGTGACGCCTCATCTTTCCCTGGCTCCTCCGTTTTCACCCAACAAAAAATTCAATGTGAACTACATAACACACATGTATACACAATACACACTTGGGTTGTCTGTGTACACAACCACAGCCGCTGTGTACACTTTCTATTTTTCAATGTTCATTTTGCAGAAAAACCAGCCTAGGGTCCCAGCCCAAACCCATTCTTATAAATAGGTAGATTGAACCCAAAAATGGAGAGACAGATGATTTTTTTTCTCTTCGGGCTTTTTCGTCTGGTGTGTGGACAAAAAGGCAAGCTCAAAAAGCGAGTGGAAAAAGTGTAATACCCAATTTAATACCTCATTCATGTATACATGCCCATTTATTACGTGTGGTAAATGTAAGTACGTCAGTGCCAGAGAAACGTATGTCTTGCTGGTTTCTTATTTCGATGCAAATAGGCACTCCGCCGGCTCAATAATGTGCACCAATTGGTTCAGAAAAAAATGTGATAAATTCTACGGAAGAAATTATTACTTTTCTTTAAAATAGTTTCTTCCTCTCATTTCCCCTCCATGGGTGGGAGGGAGCAGAGAAAAAAAGTTTCTTTTAGAAATTTGAGGCATGCACCATGAATAATATACCATCTCCCATTATTTACCGTCATTTTTTTCTCCTTCGTCAACGGCCCGGAAGTATTGTAGTAATTCTTGCTCATATTTCTTATAATTAATAACTACACGGCTTAGACGAATCGAATCGCTTTCCCCTTCCCCTGTAATTCCTGTTGAGTAAGCGGTAAACTACAATCGCTAGGCTGCATAATACGCATGCATACCACACTCACACAACTGTTTTCGGGAAATGGTAATACGAATACGAGGGGAAACTGACAAACTGCTATGGAACAAGAAGAACGGCAATAATGATGAGTTGCTGGAAGTGGTGGTGGTACGGTGGTTCGTTCCTTAAGCCCGTGTCATGTTATCAGTGTAGGACCAAACGAAAAACCAAAGTTGTGATGATTTATACGATGTGTCGCTCCATCTCAATGATCATTACGGAGGGAGAGGTAACGCTAGTGGTGGTGGGTGGTATAGAAAAAGCCTTCACATTTTTCCCCTTTTAGTCATTACAACCGAAAACTTGGGATGTTGAAACAACTTGACACACAGCTGACGACGACGACGATGATTATGATGATGACGACGCTGACACAAGCTCGTCATCAGAAGAGGAGGAAAGTAGAAAAGATCACGTCTTCCAGGGAATGTGCTCTTTTGCGCCGTGATGCATACTGCATCCCCAATTTATTCAAGAGATAAACGTGGTTTCAGCCTCAAGTCGTGCCTGCGCCAAAGAGAAACTCTTAATTTGAGAAAGGGTCGCTCGTCCGTCGTCGCCGTCACCACTTTTCCCCAACTTATTGAATCATTCATATGACTTATGCAGAGAGAGAGGGGCTGCTGAGTGCATTTCCTAAATGAAAGGGTGCACTTCTCTCTCTCTCTCTCTCTCTGCCTTGCAAAGATGATAATGTGTCAACTATGTGACAAAACAGGGTTCCACTTGGAACGAAATAAAGTTCACACACTTTATATATATGTGTTTCGGGTTGACAAAAAAGGAAAACAAAGGGAGAATCTGTCTTCATGAGTGGGAGTTGTTGAGAACGTTGCAAAGGAAAGAGGAAAACTTTAAGTGAGACGCCAAGAGGGAAAAAGTTCTTTTTGTCTACTTGTCCCCACCATTTCCTCCTCTCTCCACATCCCAGACAGAGAAAGCCAAAGGAAAATATAAAGTGAAACAAAGTTGATACTAGGAGATCATTTAGGCTTTCTCTGTGTGTTGTTCAACCAAAATGGAGAAATTGTATTGGAAGATGCAGAAGAAGACGAAGAAGAAGAAAAAGAAGAAGTTTTTATTCTGGCACCAACACATCACCTCGGATCACATCACACCACATCACATTTACCAACTTCGATGTACGTACGTTAAGAAGAAGAAGAAGAAGAAGAGCATCCCGACAAAAAAAGTTGGAGTGAAGTGGAGGAGACAAACCGGAAAAAATATTAAAAGAGAAAAACCCGAAATAGGATTCTAGGAAAAAAAAGGAGAAGAGAAAAAAACGGGTTTGAAATTGTACTTACATGAGTATTGAGTATATGTGTATACCCCCAGTTTGCATGTGAAAGTAATATGTGATCCCGAATAATTTACAGAGATACGTGTATACATACACCCAGCCAGACATATTCTGGCTGAAGGCTGTGTCGAAAAAAAACGAGAAGAATGAAATGAATTGATATTATTATTGTGAAGTTGTCGAGAAAGTGTATAAAAGAGGAGCTGGGATAGGATAGGAGGATATACTCTGGAATATATTCTTCGAGGACGCGAGGCGAGGACTGCCTGTGGCTTTCCTTATCTGGGAATGTTTTACATATTATAGCCAAGTATTATGGTGCCCTCGTGAGTGACAGCAGAAAAATAGATATTTTTCTCCTCCTCCTACTACTTCCTCCCTGGATCCTAGTTGAATTGAAAATTTTCACAGAAAATGAAATCGGAGATTGAAAGCCGCCACTATATATATATATATATTCCGAAACCAATACAACTAGTTTTTTCTCCTTCCCGTTTTTTTTCCTGGGGAAAGAAGAAGTGAAAAGTGAGAAAAGGAGTGTGTAAGATACGGACGGAGGTCTAGTTGGAATTTGGGATGCATGCATACATCTATCTATCTTTTCTCTCCTAGTTTTTTTCCCTTCTCCGCAAACCCATTCATATTAGAGTTGAGCACGGATATTCCTTATTCGTTTTCGTACACACCATGATATACCATTATTGCGTGGATGGATGGATGAGATAGCAATAAGGACAAAAACCATATTACAACTTGTCATGAGATACCTTCATAATAGCATCCTTTTCTTACGCTCCCCTCTCCTCCTCTCTCAAGGTACAGCTCCCAAATGGAGAAACTTTGTTCAGCCCTTATTCCTCTTCCTTCTTCATTCTCCAATTTGTCAAGAGTGAAATGCCGTTTGCATGTGCACATATATGTAGAAATCTATGTATAGGGATGTATATATAGGGATGTTCATATCGGTGCGGTGTGGCTCTGCAATACAAAGTTTTTTTTCGCGAAAGAGGAGATGAGGATGAGGAGACAGGCACTTTCCACTTTTGTGGCTCCCTTTACAACCTATTTATGAGCTGAAGCTGAGAACCACACTGGAGGAGAGGAACACGACGAAAAAAGGAGGAAGAGGTGTCTGCTAGCCTATCTTTTACAGTTTTTTCCTGGAATAGCAGCATTCCTATATATTCTTACAGATATATATGGATCTAATCCATCCATCCATCTCTCGTTTCCCTTCAGTTACTTCCGTGCACACAGGAAATAGCAGGGAGTGCATGTGACTGAGCAACAATAAGTTTTCTGACGTGAAATTTGCATCGTTTCAAACTCAATTCCATTCC
Organism: Dicranocentrus wangi; assembly: GCA_036850665.1. Lineage (NCBI taxonomy): Eukaryota > Metazoa > Arthropoda > Collembola > Entomobryomorpha > Entomobryidae > Dicranocentrus > Dicranocentrus wangi. Next base: position 59,271 of record JAANSN010000084.1, on the reverse strand, counting down.
GACCATCTCTACTCTACATCCATATGAAAATGGCATTTTGGGAGTATTCAAATGTCCATTTCTCTCTCCCTCTTTCTCTCTCCGACATCATCAAAGCCGACCGAAAACCTGCTACTCACAAGTACATGTGCGTGTCTGGTTTCCTCATAAAAAAAAGAAAATCTCGGTGGTTGTTCCCATCGACCCACCTGAAGCTTCGGTTACACCGTGCACCTACCCCACTATATCCACACATCCACCTGACAAGGCTAGAGAAGCAAGTCAAGAAGAGAGACAGCCTCAAGGAAAAACCTCTTGTCATTACTTTCTCTCCCATATACCATCGCACTTTTGCTTCTTGCCTTCCCGTTTTGTTGTTGTTTTTGGCTCGAGTTGCAATTCTTGGCTCATTAAACATTTAAGGCAAGCCGACAGCGCGAATTTCACCCGAAACGGGGGGGAGAGAGCAGAGGAGCAGCGGCATCAAGAGAAAAAAACCGTCTATTCTCATGATCATCAAGAAATCCATTGCAAGTGCAACTGCTCTCGCTCCGAAACAAAAAGCCAAGTTCGCAGTTGAGATTTTTTATTTAAAAGCCGAGTGTCCTTGGAAAAACTTTGGGGCTCTTGACACCACCACGACCACTGAAAAACCTCATTTTAATTCATTTAGTCTACACCACGACGAGGTGGAGTGAATGGGAGGTTGCAGTGGTGGTAGTAGTAGTAGCAAAAGGGCGTAGGCGAAACTGTGGACAATATAACGGATGATAGGCATGGAGGAATTTGTGTGACTCCTCGGTGCATAAAAATGAGATTAAATAAGAATGAGCCGGTGGATAAACGACGAGGAGGAAAATAAGGCGACGGATGCATGTGTTTCAAGAATCGAAATGCCGTGTGCTCCGTTTAGATACTTTTTTTTATACACACCCACTTTCTTATACTCCTCGTATAAAAATTATCACATACATATTACAGTAGTTTTTTCCTCAAGTATTATGTTATTTATGTACACATGCATCCTGTCATGCTTCCTTGAGTCATGTTCATTGCTTTTCCCGTGTCCTCCATGAATTTTCTAGTGCACGGCGTGCACAAATGATTCTTTAAAAAATGTAGCTCACCAAGCGTAGTCATATATATATTGAAAATGTGTGTGGGCTATTTACAAAATTAGCGTTGTTACAGTGCACCACAAACCTGGCTTGATAGTCCAATTACGAATGAAAATCACAAGCAAAAGAGCCATATACCAGAGAGTAAATGACATGACATGTCGTAAACCACAAAGAACATGCAATCTCACATGAGCACCATGGTTTAACGTGACCTGAACAGCCTCCTTTTTCGCTATATTCAAAAATGACGTGGAGCTTAAAGTGGGTAGGTAGTTTTAAACCAGTGCACACAGAAGAGAACAGGTCCCAGCCCACATTCGATTTATTCGGCCTTGTTAGAAAACAAACCAGTGAGAATTGCCAGACGAGTGCGAACAGTGGAAAACATGTGGATATGGAAATATATAGAATGTATGAAAATGCAGCAGTAGTAGAGTTTATCAAGTGTACAAATCCCTCTCTCTCTCTCTCCCGGCTCGGCTCTCGTGTGGAGTGGATGTTTACAAATTTTTTGAATCTGGAAATGCTCCTTGTTTATACAGCCACACTTCAAGAAAGGATCGGAGTAGTAGCTGTGAATCGGAAGGAATTCGCCCTTTGGATAATCCGCTTGTTGAGTGTATTCTCACAAGTGGGATTTTCTCGTATTTAATGAGTGCATAACTTATCTCAATTGCAACCATACTTTTTCCACCCATCAAAACATTTGGGACAAGTGCACTCTCAATAATAATATCCTACGCACAAACCGTTAGGTATATTATCCAACCTTCAAAAAATGTACACCATATCCTAAGTAAAGCCAACATAAACCCTTTGGTATTATTTTTAGGGGAAAAGTGCACACCACAAGAAAAAAACGACGAGGAGGAGATGTCAATGAGATTTATGTTTTACTTTTCCAACTCACCACTGGAATTTCTTCCGACACTTTTTTTTCATTTCAAGTGAAACTCATTCTCCATGTTGTATGCAACAAGAAAGCCATCTTTTTAAACCTTTTATACAGTTTGTGTGTGTGAGTGTGTGTGTACGAAGGAAAAAGTCAATTTTAACTTCTTTCCCTTTCATTTTTTCCCCTTTTGACTTTTCTTCTGTGGAGGAAGGAGAGGAGACCCCCACTAAAAACTCGGGACACGCGACATTTTTCAATAAAATCCTATTTTTAATGTTCCCTCATTCATATATAGTTATCCACTCGGATGTTATTGCAAATGTGTAAGTTTTTCTTTAACCAAACCAGCCAACTTCTTTTTTTTCTTCTCTTCTCTGTCATGTGTGTATGCCACTTATTATTGAAATAATACTGAGACTCTTTAGATATTTCAGATTTTTTCCCCCTTTTCCTTCATAACGCTCCGGCTCCTTATTTCGAAGAAGAAGGAGAAGAAGAAAGAATACAGGAAAAAATTGTTCAGTGGAGCTGGAATATTGCCACTAACAACTCTCGTTTCTTCCGCTATGCTATACTCAATTTCACTGCTGAGAAAATGCTGAGAAGAGGCTCCACTCCTAGTCATACATACCAGCATCCATATAGCTTCAACTAGATGACTGGTTTGCCATGAAGATGATCATTGTGAATGGCAAGTCTGAAAAGTTGGAAGGAATTGTTTGGTATTTATTAGCGGCCATACATATTCTTACATAATATCTCCTTTTCCTTTTTGGCTTTTCGTGTGACAAGCCCGAAATCAATATTTTTTTTCACTTTTGAATAACCTACTACAAACAGACACACGCCGGTATGCTCACCAAAATATTACCCTTTTTTATTATTTTCCCCATTATTACATTTCTTTTCCGCTTCTGAAACTCTACATTTTTAACAAAAAAAAATCAAGAAGAAGAAGAAGAAAAGTTTATTGTGGTGAGTAGACCTTGGCTTCGTATTCAAAGTAGTCAAGTGGAGAAGCAATAATAATAACCCTAGTGTTGTGCCATAAATACGGTGAAATGTTTCCTATCACGATGAACATGATGTAATGTAACATCTTTTCATCATCGTTTTCTTTTCTTTCCTTTTCATCCACCGCACAGATTGTGGCGATGAGCTTTAAGCCAAGGCTAGACCTTATAGCCTATTGTACTGTAGTAATAATCATAACGTGTGCATAGTATTTTTTTTTTAAAAAAAGAAGAAGAAAAAGCTATTCACATTTTCAACTACCTAACTACCTCCATATTCTATCTTGAATGGTGGCCGAACAGGAAGAAAGATTGATACGGGAACGGGATATGCATGTATACACACAAAAGCGATCACAATATCTCGACTCGGTCTCAATAAAGCTATTATTTCTTTGGTCGTTTCTACTCACATTTGACTGCAATGAAGGTTAAGGCGCAAACAACGAGGAAAGTAAAATTATATTTTGTGATATGGTGGATGGGTAATACTTTTGGTCTTTCATCTTGTCACAAAAACTGTACACATCATATCTAAAATACCGAAATGATGGCGGCGACGACGGGGAAGCGGAGAAAAAATATTAATAAGGAGGAGAGCACGAGCACATGATATTATTATCCTATTGTGCGTATATAGTAGTGCAATCGAGGCCACCCCTCCCCTCACACATTCCCGGAGGACAGGGCAGCAGAATATCGTAATGGCTAATGCCCATGATAAAAACTGTGATGAAATGGCTTTATGAGCTGGAGCCGGATATCTACAACGATGACGAGCACCCAAGGCATCTTTCAATCAATCAATAATAATAACATGTCTCCCCCTTCAAAAATATTTTGGATGATGAAGGGGAGATGGTATTTTGTGAAGGCTTCGGTTGCCGAAAGCTGCTGCTGTCGCGCTGAAAGCAATAATGAAAGACTACATGGCGTTTAGGGTATCATTAAAGGTGACAAGTGTAATATGATGAGGTTGTGCTGGCTTTCCATCATTATTTTCTCTCAAGTTTGGGGACACACTACGACTACGTCATACTTCAAACTACCTTGTATAATGTACATGTCCATGAAATTGGAAGCCAGGGTTGAACTGAACAAGATCAAATATACAACTGCATGCTGACTACCTATAAGGCTGACATTGTTTTTTGGTGGTAAGGATTTTGTTTGGAACAAGAGAGAGAGCCACACTCAATTGGTGTCATGAATAAATAGAATTCCAGTCGATTTCCGGAATTACAATAACAAGTCTTCAAATAGACGTAGTAGACGTATATCCATTCAAATCTGATATCAGTTCAATAAAATTAGACCGGAAATCGGTGGCGCAACAAGAGGCACTCTCAGGAGTCTTCAAAAGTTGTTGTTCATGTTGTACACGTATATAGTTCTCGCTTTCGTCATTGCTCCTGCTCCTTTGAGCTCGTTTGCAAATGAGAATGAAAACAACATAATGAAACGTGCACAATGATACAGTTAACTATGAAAGCATCTTAATGGATTCAGCCCATTTACGTCACTCAATCCCATTTCAAATCACATTCAAATATTTTACTGAATACCAAAATCCTTTACACTTTTCAACCTTCTTGTTCAGCAGGCCAAGTCTCTTCCAGAGGAAGCGGATTACAACACAAAAAATATAGCGATTGGAAAACGGATAAAGTCAAGAGTTTAGAGACGGTGAAGGTCTCCAGGGAATAGGAGAGATCAGGAGACGGCATCAATTTTGAAATTCAAGAGTTTTTTTTGCTCTCATTGGATTAGCTCAGTATTGCGAACATTTAAGATTCTTTCAGTGGTAGCCATTCATCAGCCGATTCGTATCACACAAGTCTTCGCAGAAGTGATTTCAGCCCGTCTGTCGTGAGAAATATACGCAGCGCCAGCGAAAAAACACCTAAAATACGTATATCCCCCCCCCCCCAAAAAAATTCCAAGTCAAACTGGCATTTAGCAATGTTCAATATTGGAATTGGCATCTGAACTGAAATCTCGATAACATCCATTTTTTGTGTGTGTAACTTCCTACATCCACTTTATTCATGTCTGTCTGTCTGCTTTTCTGGGACTATTACGCTAATGCTAAATTATCATTTGCCATTCAAATAAATCGAGATTTGTTGATGCGTCGTTCTTTTGACCGACCCTAGAATGGAGTTTACCAAATTCAGAAATATGAACGGAGACACAGCTGGATTCACATAACTCCTTCATACTTATTAGCACTTCCAGTAGGAGAAAAATCCGCCTTTTTCCACTTCCTCCACGTGCCTTGCGATGCGACAATCTTGAAGATGATGCCTCCTCAAGTCAAGAGAGAAAAAACACTGCATCTTTACATGCAAAGAGGATATAATATAGAAACGCATAATGGTGAGCCTTATCCCTTCTCACGTCTTCCCGGCACGACGACGGCACTTTGATAAAAAACACAACAAGATGAACAAAAAATGCAAATGTACTTCCTTTTTCTGGCTGTGATGCGGTACTATCTACGAAACTTTTTCTTCTCTCTAGCTCGGATTCACACAGGAAGAGCGTGGCAGGCTGCATTTCAAAATCCAGTAGTGAGCATATTACTATACGCACAGAGAAACCCACTTTACCCAGTTATGTGCAGCCAAGTGCTCTATATATAAAGGTATATATATATTGGGCTAATATTGGAACCATAATTCTTGTGCATACATAAAAAAATACAGAGATTCATATCAGTTCTGCGCCATATCCTTATGGAAATGTGAAGGAGCAGAGGAAGAAGAAGAAGAAGAGAAAAAAGTGTCCCAACACAAGAAAGAAAAATACTGGCAGTTATTACCAGTTTTATTTGCTCTTATCCTGTTTTTCTCGTGATTACTTTGGAGGAGCAGAAGAGGTACGGTACGACTTGCTTCATCTTTATTTCAAACTCTTCGCGTCTTTACTGACAGCATACACGTATTTTCAAAAGAACATGCATACTTATTAGCAACCGAATAATCATGTTTCTTATAATGCACAAAAAGCAAACTCGACACAAATCTGGCCAGTAAGCTAATATAACCATCTTTTGAAGGTAAACACACGTTGACAATGACAAGCCTTTTGCAAAAACATGTAAGGGAAAATTTCCATCAACAGTGAGAGTAGTCGTAGTCCCATATATCCACTCGGCACCATTGTTTGCTTTTGTTGATCTTCGTCTTTTGTTCTGAAAGATACCCAGAAATGATGGATGACAAAGATCCTTGGCAAAAGTATGAAAACATGGAGGCTTGCATATCCAATTGCAGAAATAGATCCTGTTTTTCGTCTTTTCGTCTCTCGTAGCATAACAAACTCGAGGTCTAACTCTGATTGACAAGGAAGGAAGGAAGGATGGAGAAAGTTGTGTGAACATGTATTTGAGGTGGTATTTTGTACTTTTAGGATTTTGATATTTCATCATGTTTAGTTAGCGCCGTGACCTATTGGATTACTTGCCATGTTGTGTAATCATCATCCACCTTGTTGAACATATGAAATGTACTTGTCACCACGAGGTCTATGCATGCATACGGACGGAAGGAGAGTTTGTGCAACAATAATTACTACCAACGAATTGGGTACGTTCGTGTAGGTATGCCAAGGTACTGTTTGAGTACATAAGTGTACATTGTCGTGCAGAGAACGAAGGTATTGCATTATATGCATCAACGTAATATCCTTCAACATAATTGACAAACCGATAAATATTTGTCCAGTCAAGTGCAAATAGCCTGAGCTCTGGCTGAATGAAATGACGACAGTCAGCTCTCTTTCAAAATCTCTCATCGTTTCCTCGCTCGTCAACACACACATCATACAACACAAGGGCCATTATTCTGTTTCAATTTTCAGAATATTTAGGGTAAACTATATGCTTTTGAATACACTCGACTGACTCGTTGCCTGATATCTTCCAAAAATCCATTTAAACGTGCTGTGCACACACACCAGCGACATATATGATTCACTTACGTGACTTATATTTCTATGAAGACGAGCAACAATAGACGCCATTATTATTGCGCTCTCGGATGGTGTGTGTCTGTGTGTGTAACAACAACCCCGAGGTCACAAGTTCATCTTGTTTACTGTTCCTTCCCGTTACGCTTCCTCGAGGCTTTTGACGATTACAAACACAATATATCACGCAATACCTTCGTGATATATGTTATTGGTTTTATTGATACGCAAATGTTGACAAGCAAGTCAAATTTTTTTAAATTAAGCGTATACATAAAACAACCTGAAGGCTATATCTTTCCTTCTTTCGTCACAACAAGCGCCTCCAAAAAAAAGTCATCTCCATGTAATGACTTGTGTCAATATCGCCCCAGATAGTAAACTTGACAAACAATCTTCAAAATTCAGGACATCATCATAGCACATCAAACATTCATTCGACTACAGTTCCAGACGAGGAGAGACACAATTTGAGCAGGCTACCATCGGACAATACAGACAACACGGCAAAAAAACAGATCCACACTCCATATCATCCAATCCGGGAGAGGTGGTCCAAAATAACGAATGATTCAACATTTTTTTATCTCATATGCCTCCGCCGCCGAGCAAACCTCATTATTTACGGAAAACTTTATCATTTTCACATGATATGATTGCTTTATTTACTTGGAAGCAATTTAAGGTGGAAGCCTAACCCATTTATTCCCATTAGCATCATCAAGCACGCATATTATTCCGTAATACAATGAAACACATGCAACAAATGCATTTAATCTTCATATTCCACTCTTCCAACCTACCATCTCCGAATAATGGATACAGATAGATGTGAAAGGGAGCTCAAATAAATATTTTTCCATCTTGAACTTCTCCTGCGTCTGCTGGAGACTGTTGTGAGCGTGCATGCATATGGGAGCAAAAGCGGTGCCGGAGATGCAAACTACTTAAATAATATTATCATAGTCATGCGGTGCTTTGATAAATTATTATCATCGTGATCATCACCACCAAGCACGGAACAAGGTACGAGAAAATCTCTCGAAAAAGTATTGCTGGAAAGGCCCGAGTTGATATATGTAATAGCCCACACTGTATATTTTTAGGTGAGCAAGAAAATTGGAAAGAAAAAAGTTTACCATGAAACACTTTATCCATATTCACCTCATGCAACATTTTCCAGTTGTTTTCGGGACTTGAGTAATAAAAAAAAACTTTTTTCATTGGGATGGTTCCCGTATACCAACCACGGCTATAATGAAGCACGTGAGGAAAAGGGCTAGTCGTTTTTTTCTTCTTCTTTTTTGGCGTTAGGCTAGGCAACTCTATGGTTTTAAATGTTATATCTATTTAGCTAAAGTAACTTCACTGGAAAATCTGGTGCTCTCTCCGGGTATACCTCTTACATGGTAAATGACTTGACTTGCTTATTGCTCCTGCCCAATTCAATTTATCATAATTCACTGACTCTCTCTCTCCCTGGATGTGCTTCATCTTGTGCATATATAGCACTTAAGTGGATGGATCCGACAGAGTCTCGTAATAGCTCTGCTTTGTGCAACTAATATGCATGCAAAGAACGAAAAGCCAAGGTTCTATATGAATATATGTATAGATATATATCCCTACACATCCCAAAAGTTCATGTTGGTGAAAGAAGTGAGAGAGAGACAGAGAGGGAAAAAAATTATGTATGGCTTACTCTATTCCTCTAACACATATTCCCAGTGAAAAGCTGCTGTTTACTTTGCTCCTTTTGACAAGGAAATATTACAGTCTCACACTTGAGCACTGTGTAAAGTAAACAGAAAAAACTGACACACACACGTTCATCTAAATACGTGTGTACCGTACTGGGGCATATATGTCTGGGAGCAGACAGTTGAACATTGCTTGTAAATACACACACGTAAAACAGTAAATACTAACTACGTTTATTATTATTAATTCCATGTGTATTTACATATACGTAAACATCCCTCGTTCCCTCGCACACACGGCGGATGAGAAGAAGGTTGCCTTTTCTGGAAGCAAATCTTCCGAGATAAATGATTCTGTTTGGGGATTTCCACACTTATTCTTTCAAAGTAATAAGGACAACAGAGTGTGTTGTTGTATTCCAAGGGATTGTGTTTACTAAACTTTTTATGGATATGCAACATGCAGTTTCCGTTTGAAAAGATTACACTTTCTTTCTTCGCACTCTGGGTATTCCACTTATTCCAGTCTACTCTTAAATACACATGAAGAAAAAAATTTTTTTCTGAGGTGGATTTAGTGCTGAGATGATGATGATGATCAGGAGCATCAGGTATACCAAGTTATTTTTTCCTAGAGTAGTACGCATTCCCCCCATCTATTTTACTTTTTAGAGGAGGACACCATTTATTACACGAGTTAAAGTATAAAAACTGACTGACTCTAACTTTATTTATTATTTATGACCAAACTGTCATGCACGTCATGTCTACTTTTTCCTGTGTTTCTTAACAGTCAACATTGAGAAAATGTAGCATTTTGTTTTTGGCATGTTTGCCTAGCCATGCTAAAAAATGGCAGTGCTTGATGGATGGTACACTTTTCGGGTGCTTGTTAAACTGACCACCCACTTGCTACTTGACAATGTGCTTATGTAGCAATCTCGTTACCTTTTGTGCCTACCTATTCTTGTAACAATAAATAAAGAATAAGGATTTTTCAATGTGAAAAACGAGCTGTGCACGAGTTATTATTGTTGGTAGTTTGGTACTTTTGGTAGTGGCTTACTGTTTTTGACAAATCCATTTAACCAGTCGTGTATGTGCGTACTTGGTGGTAATCAATGGCTGTGTTGTATATTAGCTTAGTATAATAGCCTCGCAGATCATTTTTCCACGAAGCTTAAGCCCTCCTGCTCCACTTTTCCCGTCTTAACAATGTTTTATGCATGTGTGTGTTTACATTTCATGAACCAGTCTTTTTGGTTTTCCCTATAACTGTTCTGCTCTTCTCTCTCTGTCCATGCGAGAACGGTACGTAACGTCGTCCTTTTTTGTATGTACAACAGACAGAGATTTTCATCCCAGATACTTTCAACTGAAATCAGTGAAAAAACTAGCAATGATACAACAATAATACTCCTCCACTATTTCACATCTCCATCGGAAATTTTCAGCATGTCCCACAAGCAGATTAAAAATTCATCTCATGGAACATAAGGGGGAACTTTATGAAATCCGAATAGAATCAAAATCATATAGGATGGCATTACACACGTAACCCAACGTGATATGAGATTATGGAGGATGCGTGAAGCTTATTTATGCAAAAATGTTATATATGCAGTATCTTCCCCTCTTTAATATTTTGTTCTATCAAAAACACCAGTGTGTTTTCCTCCTACCTTCCGCTCCGTTTTTACATAGAATATCTCTCTGTTATACTTTATCAACATCAAAAAATGAACACACATGTTGAAGTTTTGTGTCCTTATTATTATATCGCATATAATACTCCTGTTCGTGTGTCATGCATGTAAACAAAATGGACTGGCTTGCGTTGAATTTGCATCTATTTTGAAATTGAGTTGAATAACAATACATATTTTCGTATATCACATGAATAGTACACCCTCCTACTCGGTAGCGTATCCTCCATATTATCCTCTCGTCACATTTGATTTACAGGATCTTGGAAAAAGTTTTGTGACAGACGAGGACCCAAGTTTGGGTAAAATTTGTCAAAAGTATTGAATTTGACTACCCATCACATACAGATTTTCAAGAGCACAAATATCAAGAGCAGTCCTTATACCTACAAGCTCCTATTTATAATAATGCTACGTTGTTGTATATAGGTAGTCGTTTCCTATGCAAAGCGAGCGTATTGTTACATGATAAAGCGGATGTATGTGGCGTGTGTGTGTGTGTATCAAAAAACCTAATAAAAAATACGCATACATTATGCACCCTCCTCCTCAGTGTTAACTCCATTAACGAACATCACCATCACCGCCCACAAAAGTTGAACACTTTTGTGGTAAATCATGCAATTCAATTATTTCTCGTTTATGCATTGGTAATACGCACACCACAGACTCTAACTCTAACACTAGTGAGGAGTGGTAGTTTTAGTCATATTCGCATTTCGTTCGTTTCATATACGATTAAACTTTGTGTTTTATTCATTTCCATCTATTTTCCAATTATCATCCTGCGTCTACTACTATTCCTGTTGGTGCTCCGCCGCCAAATTTCCTGTACGAACATACAATTATGATCCCATTGACTAGGATATAGACGTTTTTGGGTAAGAAAGGAAAGCCAAAATAAGATGTTTTAAAAGTTTTTCCTTATACGTTATCTAGAACTCTGCTTTAGGACGTCCACATAGACGCGAATCATTACTACAAAGCTGGCAATAATTAGCTTTATAAAAGGGTGCGCAATGATGTTTTGAACGCTAGCAGTTTGTCTACCAAAACCTGCAACATTGTACAAAAACGTGATTAATTCATAATGAACACAAGAAAGGCGAGTGCGTCGAGTGAGGAGCATATAGGAAGAAACACATTTGAAACTTTGCTTTCTACCAAATTTGCTCAGACAGTTACTCACACAGGGCTCTACATGCTTTTCATTCACAGTTTCAGTCAGAATTAATGGATTATGCATGCACATATACCCTATAGTAATAAGTGGCATCCCTATATAAGCCTTGCCTTATTATGCCATCATGCTAATGAAATCCGTAAACTAGCCGTAAAATAGTGGATCTAATAGCTGAAAAAAGGGGGAGGCAAAACTACCAATTTTTGTCGTAAGCTCCATTAACTTGGTTTTTTCTCTCTTTTAGTGAGCAAGCCTATGCCTGCGAGCCGAGTTCGAGAATGCAACCAAGTACTACTGATTGTGAGAAGCATAGTGGGAACCATGTGCACACCACCTAAAGTCAATGCAATGCTGCTGTTATGCATAACGATACTTTCACAAAAATGCATTTTTTTTCTCCATTGTGTCTCTCACTCGTGCTTGCCTTGTCGTCGTGGAATACTGCTCCACATTATGCATTAGCTTAAAAGCACTTTTATGCACACGTTTCCACCATACCATCTCCATCTTATGCATAATAAATGGAGTAGGATGCAAAACGAGCGAGAGGTTTTCTGGCTTTTGGGCTGCTTTCATATCCCTGCCGAACACTTATACAGAGTAGCGCTTGCAGAGCTTCATAGAAATAAATGTTATGTGGAATGAGCAGCTAAGCTGAAAACTGCACTGGATGGGTGTGTGTGTAAAGTTATTACATAAATTATTTTATATCTTCCTAATTCCCCTCATTCCAAAACAAGTTAAAACAAAGTAGACAAAAATAAAATTATGTGTTTGATGCTTGCTTGTCGATGGACGTCTGGCTGCTTTCGTGAGCCAAGTCACCCAAAATCCCTTTTTTGTAACGAGCACAATCAGAGGGAACATAATATTACGACGATATGAAATAGCGTTTGAAAACACTTTCGAATTTTTGCAACGTCAAAAGGGACTGCCAAGAATGGTCATTCTGCCATAGTCATGGGATGTGATTATGCCTATAATAAGTAGGAAAGAGTTAAATAAATCAAAATCATGATGTAGAACCCTTTAACGTTTTATACCGACATGGCATAAATATCTTAACACAATGCCAATGTCTGACTTCCTCATGATATGATGTTACTCGTTGTAAAACCACGATTTCCGAGGTACACACTCCTCCTGCTCTGCTGCTATATCGCTCGCTCGCTCGCGTGTGTTATATGAATCCCAATAGGAATGCAATGCAACTGTCAAAAGCACCAAACCGAGTCTGTATAAATAAGCGTTTGAGAGCATTGTGATATATACGCATATATATCTCGGAAATGCTAATCCTTTCCTGAATCCTGAGCGTCAAGTGAGATTTCACAAAATGCCAAAATGCTACGACTACGACTACATGCTTGATCAGAAAATAAAGTTGGAGTGAAAATGGAAATCCCTGTCTGCCAATTTACAGCTTTGGCTTTACTTGCCTACTTTCATCTCCCTACGGGTTTTTGACCTGATCCAACAAGACAACTCTTGGGATTCCACTTCCCATTCTGGATAATAAGCTGTAAAGTAATTCAATAAAAGTTTGCATTCCCTCGCAGTTATTGACTTAAGATGTTTTATTGTAAAATCGAAATTTCAGATAGGCACCACCACCACCACCACCACGACAAGCAAAATGGGGGAGCCAGAAACTGTCACACAGCGAGAAACTCTCAGACTTTGCTGTTCAAATGTATTTTTTTCGTAGAAATTGCAAAGGATATATATTGATATATCGCCATCGCCTTTATATCGCGAACGGTATACGGTATAGTTATATAGAGGGAGGGAACTAAGCAGTGCATGAAAACGAAAAGATATGGGTTTGCTTGCAGAAAAAATCAAAGTTTTGTAAAAAAAAAAAAAGAAAAAAAAGAGATTGTACAGAACAGAGCTGTTTCGCCATGTGATTATTACGTCTGCCACCCGCGTACAGAGCCCCAACTGTGCAAACTATAAAAATAATTTTTTGCTTCAAAATATTTTTGACATGGCTGATACAGGGAGGATGATGGGTCAATAAAAATGAAGACACGCATATTTCAAAAGTCGAGCAGTGATCTATGATTTGGAAAGCAAACAAAATAGAGTAACAGACACGAACTGGTGCATACATTTGCCTCACTTTTCTCTCAAAATTATTAGCAATATCAAAAAACGGCTTAAAGGAGAAATCTGCTGTATTTTGCAAATCGGCATCATTTATTTCCATTGTGCATTATCACCGTCATTTTCCTCCAACTAGCTCAAACAATTTTACCCTCGTATAAATTCAATAGAACGAAGAAGAGGAATATATGAGTAAAGAGCGTAACCAACAAAATCACAGTTTTTGGCAACTAAGCCACCTGCAAAAATACTTTTGTGATATTTCAAATGTTTACATCATAAACGGGTGAAAGGAATATTTTATTATTCAAGGGCATTTCACAAAAACATTCCGTAATCACCTCTCTCATCCTCATCTCATCTCGTTTCCTTTGCCCAACTATTTTACTACATAAACCACGGATATTTCCCTATAAGCATAGACTTCGATTCTCTAACATTTACAGGAGGCAGACTAGACACTAGACCCGTCATGCCTCTCTGCAATAAAAGTCAGAGGTAATACAACGAAAACACCTGTGCAACAAAATAATCAAACTTTTACACAAAAGAAGTCTCATTATCCATGCACGTTAAGTTTAGTTCAGCGTCATCGAATTTTGTAACTAGTGAAAGAATGTTTTTCTCTGACAAATTGACAGTGACACGACAATGATGGTGGTGGTGCGGTGGTATATGCACATGCATACTTTAAGGTGAAATATATACAAAGCTCACGGCTTTAAAAAATGGGGAAGTTTTGGTTTTACAATGAAAACAAAATGCATATAGATAGTTAAGCCTTACTTGTACTTTGTACTACACAAGTCCGGCGGAAAAATAAAAATATTTCACATCACGTAAAAATCCACAATTTTCCAAAGGTTGTACATGACATCAGGAGGCGGATAGCCTGACAGACAGTCTTTTGCAACTCCTGCCTGACAGGACAATAGAGGAACGATATGCACTGCATGAAATTTAATAATGTATTGATTGAGCGTAATAGTAGGAAAATACCCTTGTGGAGCACGTACACGTACGTAATACGTATTGAATAAAAAATGATCATGTAGAATGGAATGTGTACGACGATGAGCGATACACAAGCCTATTTTAAATCTTGAACTTGAATGTCCTTGATTTAGTGGTTTGCGTTTGTGGTGGAACATAAAAGATCATTATGTCGAATAAAAATCTATATAGAGTGTATAACTACAAAAAGATAGTATTCGCTGTGAAGATCAATAAAAAAATAATGCAGTGCACTAAAGGCAGACACCACCACCACCACCAGAAGCAAGCTGTAGTAGTGCAGAGTGCAGTAGTGTTTGGACAACTTGGCATTGGAATTAACAACTGTGTCAACACGGAACTAATATATGGCACTGCATGATCTCCTGGTCAAATCTCCACCTTAGCCTATGGTGCAGGCAGGCAGGCAGACTGTGTTTTTTAAAAAGAAAATCTATAGGATGCCTAAAATTTTTTGTCAGGCTTACTTTCATGTTCTCGGTTGAGTACAGATAAGAAGAAAAGTTACACATATCAACGCCAAAAATCTTAACATGTATCCACCCTTTTGTCTCCTCTAAATTTCTATTACCTATGCTGCATTCTTTTCTTTTCCATGCTTCCAACCGCATCTGCACCTTTATAATGTTTAAGAAGTCGTTGGTTAAAATGTATCATGAATGAAAGTAGCTAAAACATGGTTAAGCAAACAGGGAGGCATAATAGGCGAAAAAATCTTATTAATTCAAGGAGATGAAAATGGGCCGATGTGTACTAGGTCTGGATATAATGCCCGTCTTTATTGTTCAAAAACTCTTTCAATACTCACATTCACGGAGAATAACAACAAGGGACATGACGGCATAAATGAGTATAATACTCAAAAACATTATTAGTTTTCAGACTGCTGGGTGCAAAAAAAAACAAAAAAGTAAGGAATGTGTGAGTTACCAGAATGGATCTGAATTAGACTATGGGGCTAATCCTACTATTTCCATTCAAATCGTTTACATTCTCTTCTCTCCCCAAATTCTTTGCAACTCTTTTTTCCTCTCTGGCCAACTTCATGCACATTTTCGCAGGGTGGTCTTGCTCTTGGTCGGTAGGGATCACGAGCACCGTAAGTCATTTCACCATCACATCACCGTCACCACGACCGAGTAAGAAATCCACATGACTTCATTTAAGCAAGTGAGGTTTTACCACCCATCAGACTGGGGAATACCTTTCCACGAAAGAGAAAGGATATAACAATAACAATAAAGTATAAAAAAAAGTTGAATGGGTGCTCGAAAACGGAGTTTATAGCTAAAATAGTCTATTTGATTATTGCAAAGAATCCACCTCAAGCAGTTCTTTTTAGCATATACCCAAGTACACTTCTTGTTATTAGCTGAAGAGTAGTAGCAAGCAGCGCGATGTGATATGTGTTATAGCCTAATATGTGCAGCAGCCCAGTGCAGATTGCAATATGCGTCGATCATACTAATAGTCATAATCCTAATCCAAACATTTAAAACCGTAACTGCCTTCATTTTTCCTCAAGCCATTGTCCTACAGGGTCGTTTTTTACTTCCCATTTTAACAGATCAGCACAAGTCACACTATCATCAAGCATTTGCACTTGTCAATCACGTGCTAAAAAACTAATCCCACTTCACTCCGCTCTGGGAAGTACGGTTACTGATTACAATTTTGACGAGAGTCTTGAAGTTATGCGTACATGAGCAGAAAAAAAACGTTGAGTTGCGTTGTCAGCATTAAAGCCATATAGATCTCTGAAAGCATATCACTGTTTTCTCAACAAACACACACATTCTCGTTCATTCCTCTGTTACGCTGTACGACCGCACACACAATTTATTATGCCTTTCGTGATGGTTAACATACTAAACGCACTGAAGTCAGCAATAAATGCGATAAAACATGTATTCTTTGACACTAGAATAATAGCCTTGACATTGTACCGTGAATGCAGTCTGCTGACAAAACGTCTCATGCAAAAATTAAAAAAACTTTTGTTATGCTGAGCTTTCTGTTTTTCTTAAATGACAACAACTCAACAATTTAAATCTGGCAAGTGTCTATTATATGGTCACAACTTTAATTATATTTTCCTGTGCAAAAATTGTATGATGTTTGAATGACATTATATTTTGCTAATGTATGCAATCATAACGACTGTGTATAATCCGTCATTTTAAGAATTCGCTTCACTCAGAATTGCTTGCATGGTTTATGAACAACGTATATTTTCAAGATGAAAGAGAANCATTTTAAGAATTCGCTTCACTCAGAATTGCTTGCATGGTTTATGAACAACGTATATTTTCAAGATGAAAGAGAACTGAGCGTTGCCCATTTCCAGTTCCTTCGAAATCTGCATCATCCGTAACATTATTCCTGAGCGTAATTAAAGTGGATGACTCGATTTCGCAATTCCCATTTCATTTTCCATGGAACTGGTCCACTACCGACCACCAACGTCGGAGTAGTAGTTTCGGCATAAAATTCAATGTGTACGTGTCACTTGACAAGATTTTACAAGAACGAAATGGGAAATGGCGCTCGCTCGCGTTGTTGGCTACCCGAGAACCACTGACCTAATCTCCTTTTTCCAATAGAACCTCTATATATGTACATTTACTACGTGCCCAACTGGTCGCCCAAATTGCATTTTCCGCTGTCTCTATCTGGTTTTCCACTTCCACCACTATTATTCCTATCCTTGAATTAATTGTTATTACAATTTTCAAGTGGAGACAGGCTGAAAACTGGGAAATACCCACACTGGTATAGTGTGTACTTGATTCGAGTGCATATAACACGTTGCCTCCCTCCTCCCCATTATGTATATATATAGTAGTTTTCTGGGTTGCTGAAACCGATTATTTTTCAAGTGTCTTCCCCACCATTCCCTTCCGGATAAAATGTAGTCCAGTTTCGGGGGAAAGGCGAGTAGCAACAGTAAGTTCATAAAACGGGCACACACATTACAGACCGTGTGGGATCGACACATTTCGGTCTGGCACAACTCAACACCAATTTAAAAAGTTTAGCAGAAAGGAAAAAAGAAGAAAAGAAAAAACAAGCAAAATGTATTCTTTCTCTCTCCCTCTCTCTCTGTTTCCCCTACTTAATATAAACTGCATCCCAAGATTGTACCAGTACCAACAACATTATGATCAGCATTACTACATATATATAGCAAACGAGAACGGAGTCACGAATCACTGGTTAACAGACTCCTTGGAAAAAACTGCATTGGGTTGTACATATTTCAGTTGTACATATGCTGGCGAAAAAAATGCTTAAATATTTCAAATCCTTCTTCCTGCGTCTCCATCCGTCTCGTCTCCAAGGAAAACAATTAGACTGTGCCTTTTGAGTCTATCCAAATTGTATATGTTTAGTAAACCCTGGAATGAGATAATCTTTACACGAGTTGCAGCCCAATGTCGACTACTTCTTCAAGCAAAAAAAAATGAGAATCGGGGAGCGCCAAGAAAGAGCGCTATTTCTCCGCCTGCCTCATCTCATGATCAGCCACACATTTTAAAAGCATTTTTCTTAATAGCTGCATTGCACTCTTTTTCTCAGAGCCACTGCTGGAATGTGGAAACGCCATGTCCAGCCAGAAAGTGCACACACGCAACACACAACCCAGCCATTCATTCCTCTTTGTTTTCATTCGTGCAGAAAAAGCACTTTTTCTTCTGCCAAAACTTCCGAAGAAGAAGAAGAAGACGAAGGGAAAAAACGGTTTTTGTGGAGACGGCTTTTATCTCTGATGTGTGTGTATACACAGTCATATGGTGTTTGCATTGGAAATAAAAAAAAAAAGTGGGCCATGGAATGGATGCGATACACTATACACACACGCCAGTACGATATAATATGATGACGATGACGCGAAAATAAAGTAGTGAGGTTTGAGCCATGCATGCATGCCATCATCCGAATCTCAATATTGTAAAAACAAAAGGCTCGTGTGTGCACTTACTCGGGTCCACATTGGAAAAACCCTTTCTATTTGACAAACAGAAGGAGAAAAAATATGACGAAGAGATGTAAAAAGAGAAAATGACAAAAAGACGAAGCTCCCTGAGAGGAGTAGTATGTAGTATCTGTATGTAGCTCTGTATTCGGTAGTAAAAATCCTCTCGAATAAACACGCCCGAGAACAGTTCTCAACTTGGATATCCTCCGTCTTTCTTCTTCTTCTTACATGTTTCAAGTGATAAAAAGCAAAGGAGGAAAACTGCGAAGGAGAAGATATTGTAAAAAAAAAGTTCGAGTTTTTTTCTTCGTCTTTTTCTGACGATGACATAGAAATGCGAAGCAGGCAGAGGACACTGACTCCTATTTTTGGTCTCCTTTTTATTTATTTTTCTGAGCAAATAAGATGGCACTTAAGTTGCAGTGGTGCAGCGTGTGCTGTCATATTGTATTGGCTTGGAATAGCTTTAACTTTGTTAGAAAAGTGTATGTTTTTGCGAAAAGCGGAGACATAAGGACGTATAACCTATATTACAAAAAAAACAACTTCTATCTCATCTTCATCTCATTTGGGGTTGCGTGTCCCCACTATAAAATACACAATAAAATATTTAATTGGACTTTTAAAAGTTTGAATTACTTTTGCCATGTTATATTCTTCTGTCTCGAAAAAACTTTCATCTGCACAGATGCATTATATATGACGAAAGGATTGAGTGAGTGGCATATAATATGTTGTGAGCTCATTAACTTATTTTCTCATTTCCCAAAATTATCCTTCTTCTAAAGGAGCTCATTAAGAAATCATTTGAGAGGGGGTTATTGCCAAGTTATTGCCAAAATTACACCCTTTCCATAAATAACTTTTAGATGTGTGGCAATCAAAAAATCAATTAGTTGACGGGCTAGAGAGTAGTAAACCTACTTCATTTTCTACTCAAGTTCTAATTAGCCCTTTTCTGATGCAGTTCAAAATGATAGCAAGAGAAGAATACATATATCATCATCATCTCATGCAGTACGTGAAGTAATGCATGATGATGATGCAAGCAAAATAAGCAACTTGATGCAGAGTGCATATAATGATGTTGCGATTGCTTCTTGTGAGCAAGAGCAAATAAGGTACTCGATTCTCAAGGTTCAGTTCACAGGATTATTTGTTCCTGTTTTTCTTCCCAGCAGAGTTCAGCCAGATAAAGCCTATTCCTAAACATGATACACGACACCACCAACTGAACTGAATGAACCTGGTCTGGAACCAGGAAAAAAATCTGTAGCTGGCGTTGCATGGTTTATAGAGTCAAAGGATTTAATTCGACCTTCACCTTTGGACAAAGAGCCGAAACTGCTGAAGGGAAGTGGCAGGCGAAAAAAGGACAATGATCCCGTATAAGTAGGTACTACGCGTGAAGGTATATACACAAAAGATGATGATCCCTTGCTATTTTTCATTGGAGCTTTGCGTGTTATTATTATGGCCATGATGATATGATGATGCGAAGCCACTTCCTGGGTATATGATCGATATGATGATGGAGGAATGCAAGCGATGCAATATCCATACGATGTAGTAGACAGACCTATTACGATCACAATATTTTTTCTCTCTCCTGTTTTCCAGTCCAGTGGGTCGGATTGGCGAAAAAGCTCACAAGCCGATAGGAATACGGAAGCAAGTCTCTATTCGATATGGTACGAAACAAAAGGGGGTAGCAGTAAAGAAGAAGCCAATTAAAAAATCAATTGGGACTGATTAATGACCAACATTAATCAAATGAAATTGCTGGAGAATGTCATAACAGTGACTGTGGACCCTAGCAGGATGCCCTCAACATGATGTCTATGATTCTTTCAATTACCAAAGCGAAAGTTCGATATCTCCAAGAAAGGAAGTCGAAGTCGATAGATGAATATTAGTCCTGCTGGATAACTCACTCATGCCAAGTGAACTGTACTGTGAAACTTGCACCAGATATCGAAATGTTCGCTTCGCTGTGTGATCCCTCTCTGGATATTATGTACCTTCTTTTGGAATAAATGTAATGCGCATAATTTGTTGGTGCAGGTAGCTACTTAGGTCATTTCCGCTCCTCTGCTGAAAATGTAGTGCAGTATACTAAACCCACTTGGGTGGGAGGTTGGAGTCGCTGATTTCCACGAACCGCGGAAAGTTCCCGTGTTTCTTGTGCAGAAGCGGCAGAGCAGCAGGCGACATATATCTCATCTCCTCTGGCTTTGTATACTTAGGTACAGTCCCAAAAATTGTGCACACAATCCCAGCTCGAATAAATGAATTCAAATGAATTCTAATGAATTTCAAGAAATAAATTATTCATGTTCCAAGACTGGAAGCTTATTGTTATTACAAATAGACCAGAAACCAATCAATCTGTCATTTCTAACGATTTCACAGAAAGAATGAATGAATGAAGCCAGCGTGAATGCCTCATTGACTTTTTGCGCTGCTGAATAATGTAATCCATATTTGTAAAGTTGGCTCGAGTGCAAAAATTGGAATTTCTTTGGAAAAAAGTCATGCTGTTGTCGGGAGCGTGCGTGATATGATGACTTACTAGCTAGCTTACTATATATGTCCTGTTTTTTTTCTTGCGAATCCGCTCAGCTCACTACTTAAGCTTTAGTGTAAGCAGTGAACTGATAATGGACACATGGTACCTGTATAACTCGTGTGTAACTATTGACTAGTGCTTAAGCAAAAAAAAATTGGCATTCTATTCCTGAGCGCTAAGCCGCTTTCCGGAATCAAGAATTACCTCAAGTCAAGCAGGCTCACAGGTAAACCATAAGCAGCTTATAACTACTACCTATATATACAAGCTATATTAAGCAAAAAAGCAGCTTTTTCTTGGACCTACCTCGCCGTGAAACTGGAATCCATGCTTTTCCGCAACTCTCCGAGCGACTTCCGGTCCCCCCAGAATGTGAACTGCCCATTGATGCGTGTAATGCTCTTTGTTGCTAGGGTCATCCTCATTAGTACTACCACTAAACTCTTCTTGGTCAATCAGATTGATATCGTCGAGCAGAGTAAAGCCCTCCAAGTGGTTGTTGACATTACTGTTATTGTTCCACGTGTTTACAGGTTTAGTCCGTGAGTCCGGATAATCAACCCGATTCGAGTCTACACCTCTGACGCACGATACCCCTCCAACGAGAAAGACCACCAAGAACATCTTGACCAACCACCATGGAGTCGTCAGTCCACTCCTCCTCGGGATCGCCGCGTTGTTGGGGGAGTGTGATGATGGTCGCACATTAGCCTTATCGCCATCACCACGGGATGATGATAGACTTTGATTAATACCGTTCAGTCTATGATTATCACTGGTGGCGGGGCTAGTTTGGTAGATGTCACACCTGGAAGAACAGTCTGTGGACGAGGTACCACTACCCTCACCCCCGCGTGCCCTCATACTATCTCCGTTTCCGTTCTCCGTCTCAGTCATAGGCATTCTCATTAGTGTTTTCGTTTTAGCGAAATATCCTCTTGTAAGCCAGCCACCTCTCGCTATAACAACTGTATTCTCATTATACAAATTTCCATGGACTGGTGGATCCTCCCCAACTTCATGTTCCAATTCCATACTAGTCCGTCCTGCCCCGCAAATGAACAAAACGGACAAAAATGGGGGCTTTTATATTGCTTTTGCAAGTGTAATGAAATTTCTTGGAGGAACACTCAATTAATGGACAATCGCAATCCCCTTTTCTCCCCCAACAAATATCTTCACTTCCAAGAAGCAGCAGCGCAAAGTAGGTCTTTTATAACCTATAGGACAGATTAGAAACAGCTGTCGTCGTTTGAAAAATGGCTATTGCGTGGTAGATAATATAATATACTAGTTGGTTCGTGGTGGCTGGTTGGTGCACTAGCGACTGCAAAGGAATTAAACGTATCTGCAGTGATGCATTGACTTTTGTAGAACTAACACAAAAAGAAAAGCTCTTTTCAAGGGAATGGCTGACAGTGACATTATTACACAAGGGGTAGCATAATAATAATAATGGGGATCATGAGGGAAATGAGATAAAACGGCTGTGATGTATAATATCTCAATCCTTTTCGAAAGTTTACAAAATTGTCGTGTGTATTTTTTCTCAGAAGCAGAGTGGTATCTAAAATCTGCTTACACCTCAATTCTTTCTCAGCGCAGCAGTCCCACGTTACCTCCACGAATTTTTTCCATATGAGCGAACCATTTCCATTGAAAAAGGTCACCAAAATAGCAAAGTGGAGGTGTAACCGGGGAAAGGAGAGATATGGTGCAATAATACTCGGAACACTCTCTCTCTCTCTAGACGAAGTTCAGGTCTTAAATATGGTAAATTGAGTGCAATTTTCCTTTTGACAAGTTGACATTCACTTGACAAGCGGCGAGGAGGTTGAAATTGAGCTTAAACTAGAAAGATATATATTATCCGGTGAGAGTGTGAACTCCACGCTGAGGGAACACACCAGCTAATCTCCGAATGTAAAGAGAGAAGCGGAGGAAACTTTATATATTCTTTTTTCTACAAGGTAGGCTTTTCTCCTCGGCTGGTGGTGGTGTTTTGCTCAGAGCAGTAAATGCCGGTGTGATGTCGGTGTCTGAAATAATAAAATCATCAAAACAAATCAACGTCATAGTCAATTTCATTAGGTCAATGTATTCATGCATGGCAGCGGCGAGGAGCAGCCCAGGCAAGGCAAGGCCAAGGAGGAGAACTTTATACTCACTGAATTAATGTAATTTAACTTGACAGATTGATACATAACGGGGAAGACAGAACACTGAGCACACAGCTACGACGAGAGTGAATCAGTGTGAAAAATGTGTAGTTATCTCATATAAAGTCACAGAAGATTGGTATTAGCCAAGGCTTATATATAGTACGCGCTGATCATGATGAACACTCTTCAGCTCAACTTGTTATTATTATCTTTCTCCCTTCATTCATTCATTATTTAGCCGCTGTAGTAAAGTAACTTAAAAGTAATGTGCGTCACTCAATTCATTTTTTGTCTGGAGCTCCTCGCCTCGTGTCCCGTTTTATGCCAGATTTAGCGAAATCTCTCTGGCGTCATTATTATGTACATAACAAAGCTTCCATTAAAGTTTTATTGATGCGTGAAATTTACAAAAGGAGCACCTCCACCTCCGGCTTTTAACACTGAGAAAACGGGCTAAATTTTCCCAGCAAATATATGTAATCGTTTGGGTAGGGATTAATTTGCAATACTCTTTCTTACCTTTATTCCAGCATCCGACGAGCTCAACATGCCCGTGTGATGAAGCTGAGCTGTTCCCCACGAAAAATGTGTACACAATCAATCCGGAACCCTTTCTTGGAGAACTACTACTTCCCAAAGCTGGAGCACTCCACACACCAAAAAAAGTCACTTTGTTTCTTACTGCACACACATGTGTAGTTCTTTCTTCTTCTGATTTCAAACTTGTATTATTGGATTAATCAGACAATTGCAAATTGTCGGTAGAATTATAGTCCGGGTGTTGTTTAACTGAGGAGAGCTCTCTGTCGTCATCTGCCTCATTATTACAATGATTACAGGCTCACCTCCACCGTCATCTTGTACAAGTGAACAAAAACAATGTGATTCCTGACGACATGATCATCATCCCGATATGATGATGATTAGAGTCACCAAAGATGAATACGGAGAAGAAGACGAAACAGGAGAGAAAAAAAATTAAACTTTGTAATCTCCCCTCTGTCTGCTGCTGTCCTCGTCTCTTGTACTTGTTTAAAGGGAGAGAAGGTACACAGATAGGTAGTGCGGTGCGGAGTGATGACGGTGATGCGATGATGATGGGATACAGCAGGTAGTAATTCTACAGGTAGGTTAGCCTCAGCCTCATACCAAGTAAATTATACAGTTTCTGGCGGAGAGTGCCCTACCCGTATAAAACCACTGGCGGAGAGTGACTGTCTACCTGTTTGATGTTACTTGTTTGGGATGCGGATGACGATATAATGAGTGTGTGTGGCTCTCAGGTAGTTGTACTACGTGAGTGCGGAGCTAAGGTGGAAACTATAGTATTTCTTCTGGTCCGTCCTTTCAAGATTATTCCTCGGCTACATTATCATTGTAAGATGGATACATGTGTGGAAGGAAAGATGCATATGTATTATGCATAATATATAACGTCCAATGTATCTATTTCATTGTTCCGAGCCTATTATGCAGAGGAGGAATCTCTGAATGTTTCCTTTCAGCCCTGTGTAAGACGTAACGTGTGGAGTGCAGCAGTGTGGAGGAATTCGTCTTCGCCTTTTTCAAGAAAATGCAGATGATAATGAGAGGCAAGCAAAGAGAATGACTTGACGGGGAATATTCAAGGATTCCAATGTTCAAAACTAGTGAGTACGGAATACACTGGTAAAAAGCAAACTCCACATGAGTGCTCCTCTTCTCTGCCTGCCTGTGTTGTTAATACACGGAAAGCGTAATCACTGACTTGAACTGCGTGAATTAGTGTGATTCCCTTTTTTTTGGTGCTGCTGGATCCATACAAACAGAAGATAGAGAATGTGTTGAGTTCTTTTTCACATTACTTCATGTATTTAGTACATATCATGTTATGTGCACATATCACACATAAAGTCACATCTAATAAAAGTGTATGGACTATGGACGCACATACATGTATATATCCTGTTGTGGGGACTTTTAGCCAGTTCATTTGGATTTAAGGATTTTTTTTGTTGGTAAAGTGATTGCTACTACTCACAAACATAAACGCATTTCACTTGTCGTACGTGTGTACGTACGTATAAAGGTACACACTTTTGTGTACGTACGGACTGCACTGCACTACAATGTGTTTGCGGAGAAAAATGAGTTGGATAAAATGTAGCGAGAGGAGAGATGAGGCTGGGACGGCTGGTGCAAGGATACTGAGCTGAACAGCAGAACATGAGGATCCTGTTATCCACACAAAATTCCCTTTCTCACTTCACACTTGGTCTGTGCGACGAGTTCGCTAAGGTTTTTGTACACATTTTGTTGTATATATCGAGAAACAGGCAGAGTCTTACAGAGAGCAGTCCGTGGTATTATGACTGTGCGTGAACTCTTTTGCTTCTGGTTTGGTTTGGCTGTGTGCTGCTATCACTCACCAGCCAATTTAGCTGACCGTCGCGTCGTGCTCTGCCACATTTAAGCTTAGGTTCAATCAGAGGCTAGCCGTATGGTTAACAAAGTGTACGTACGATACAAAGGGATTTTACTGTGCTGATATCTCTCGTGATTGAACTAGGTATCAAAGGCGCTCATAATTTCCTATTTTCTAGTTAACCCTTTTCTACACTATACATTTCATAGTAGCTCGTAAAAACTTTGAGGATTGTACAAATCCATTTTTTTATGCATATGAGTTTAGCAATCTAGCGTAATTAACACCTTATTCACTTGCATGCATTTCGGGTTTGTGCAATTACACACTTTTTCTATGAAGTAATAATTACAAGTTATGGTTATACACAAACAAACCGTAATATCAAGTCAGAGAAGAGAGGAAGTTTACTAGGGGATACATGTGCATATTTATTTGCTCTCATGGATGTGTGGGCATGGGCAAGTATGAGTTTCTATCTTTGCATCCTGTGGCAGACACCGACACCGATTCACATCAACTTTGAAAGTGTTTTCTCCTCCACCATGTTTTGCATATTATGCCGGAGCGGATTTGAGGGGAAAGGGAGACAGGATTCTTTTTTTGCACACATGAACGGGGAAAAGCAAGTTTTAATTTAATATTGCACACACGGGAAATATGTTCTGCCAGTCTGGAAAACGTTTGTGTAAATGGTTTGCATGTCTCGTAATCCCTGCATTTTCGGATAGTTTTGAAGAGGCGGCAGCATGTACAACATGAAAGAAATGTGGTCTGATGGGATATCATATCATGCTTTTGATTATGCAGATGCAATTGGTAAAGCCATATAGTTAGTGCTCACTGGAGTCAAGAAAAATGCAAAGAAGGATGCATATACGGTTTGCATGTGATGAAATGGTGCGTGTTCTTTGTGCGCTTGGTACTTGGTGGTGGTGATGATGAAGATGATTAGTAATTTTTATGGCTTTTGTGGTGAAATTTTCATGTGGTGAAATATCAGTCGGGATAGTGGAACATGCATTGATGAATTAATATGGCATCTGAAATAATCGGATTAGGTTTTGTTATAACAGTGTACAAGCAAGTGTACAGAGTTGGAAAGAAAAATGTTGCAGGAATTTGTGGAGTTTTTTTTTGCTTTCGCTGAAAGACTCGCTAAATGTTATACAAGGATTAGCACAAGTATGTATAGATAGACGCTCACGCTTTTAGTTACATAGTACATTTCTCGCAGCTATTCGACAAACTTGGCCAGATGGAGTGTGTCTGTATGAATGAATGAATGCTATGCGATGCTGGTATGAACGCGAATTCACAATGCTCATTTCAGTTTTAGTATCCATAAACCAGAAACTATCAAAATACAACACTAGAGAGATAAAATGTAAATCAAATCTCAGGATTGATTAGTTTTTCACAAAGATTGGCACAACGTTAAGAGGAACAGGGTAGTCTCGAATCCAAAGTGGTCCGTTATACACAACGTTATCCGGAACTGATCTCCACGTTCCTCTTGGAAGATAGATATCACGGGAAGTTGCTCCTTCGTCTAGAATAGGAGCTACTATGATGTTATCACCCAGTGTGTACTCTGCAAAACAAACCGAACGTAATTTAATTAATTACTTTCTGTACATTGAGCGGTGAGTAAAAGTGATATTATTTGCAAACATAAACACGGGGCATTATATTATGGTTTTAGAAGCTGTTGATTGCCTTACCACTGTCAATTGTAAACGTTTCACGGTCATTAGGATCCAGCCACCATAAAGGTTTGTTCATTGGGCTGCCATCAACAGTGGCTTGTCGAGCTGCTGCAAGAATGTCGTCCGAGAACTCGTTTCGGAGGCTAAGTACCTCTTGGGTCAACCGTACAGTCTGGAACGGATAGAAGGAGAGAAATATGTATTTACAATCAATGTTGTTAATATCTAGCTTTATTACAATATCACACGCAACGCACTTCCGCGTCGAAATCCCAGGGAACAATGGAAATCTGTACAGCAGGCATCAATACGTTCACTTGCATCCACCTAACATACAACTCTTTGCTTGGTCTTCCACCATACGCGTTACCACCAATCATGTCGGGTAGGACAAAGGGATATCCTAAAATGCCAAAGTGGAGAAGAGTTGGAATCATGGAACGTAGTCCATTCCCATAAGTCCATTGACTGTCTTTATCCATCATCCTCAAAAAGAAGCCGTACTGAAAACCATATACATAATATAATGTAAAGTATGTGAGATTTAATAAACAACCAGGTATTCATCATCATGAGAAACATAAAGAGTTAATTTTCACAACTACCTGCTGATTCCTATGGGCCGTCCTTGTTTCTATAAGTCCTCCAAACGTTGAAACGGCTTCCACGAATTTCGTCGTATATAAATTAGGCATTAGGTCAGCATTTCCGTTGGCAGCAACCGGATGATAGGGAAGCCAGTTGGATTCACCAGCATCAAATTTGAACGAATCCACGCCAGTATCCTGTTGTAATTTGCGAAGTCGGTCTTGCCACCATTGAACTGCAGCAGGATTTGTGACGTCTATCACTCCAGAGGTAGAGCCTGCCCACCACGAGCTAATTCCGGTTTTACCCTTATTGTCCTTAACGAAATACCCGTTTGCCATGCCCTCATTAAACAATGGGCAATCTGAAATATTTTATGACCGCCTCTGTGAAATCTGATGACATACATTATGCACTTATCGCTACATAATTTGGTTGCATACCATAATTAACAAATGGATGAACCCACACTGTTACGTTTAGATTCATACTCTTAATTTCGTCAATCATGGCCTTAGCGTCTGGAAATTTGCCCGAGTCGAAGGTTTCATCGCCATAACAAGCTTCCCACTTGTCGTCGATTTCAATGTGAGACGACATTTCAAATCCTTCGCTGACCACCCTCCGGGCAAACTCGAGAACAATCTCTTGATTCACATTTTGGTGGTACTGAGCCCAAGTTGACCATAAGGGGTAGAGAAGCATGCGCTCATCTGGAATATTGGCTGGCTTATCAAAGAACTGATTTGCAACCTTGCGATGTACATCAAGGATATTGTCGCCAATACAAAATGAATATTTTAGGGTAAGGGGTCTCTGAACTGTATATGGGTGATCATCTCTGGCAGTGAAACAGGCTTCGCCAGGCATGTCTGATTTCAGATCTTAAATTCGTGAGAAATATTACAAATGCACTTTAAACATTCAATTGTCTATGCGCAAAGTTTCTGCATTCCAAACTATGGCATCTTACTAAAATATAATGGAGTATCGTCGTCTACAAATATCGCAATTCCGTTGGAGAGTAGCCAATACTTTTCTAAAACTCCACCAGCAAAAAATGAGCCATTGTTGAGGTGGTCGCCGGTGATGAATGGAGACTCCTTTCGTTCCTGAACTTCTACGGGCCAGCGCTGGGAATATGTTTCGCCCCCACCATACCTACATAAATGCCATTTTATACGATATTATGTATTTTGGACATATTGTACGTACTCGTGTATTGTGTGGTGATAGGTAACATAGAACTAATCGATTATAATAGCTGAATGCATAGTATAGTTGGTGTCGGTACCAGTGAATTCCAGGACGGACGTCGTAACAATCTACTAACTTTCTTGCGTATGAAGACGTCCATTCAACTCTACCACACCCCGTGGCTTCCGTCATAGGAATGAATAATAATTGGGCATAATCACCCCATTCCATGCATTGCGCTCCTGGAACATCAGTCTGACAAGTTGTCGACGATCCAACAGCTTCAGGTAGACTAAGTCCAAGTAGCCCAGTGGTTACTTCAATTAATAAAATGTCAAATTGTCAAATTCTCGGGACAAATTCGACATAATTATGCAAAGCAAGGAAGTAGTATTAGTATTGGTACCTATATATGGTCCATTATTATTGTAGGGTTTTTGCGGTGAATATCTCTGGTATTGTAAAACTAATTATGATGTTGTATAGTTTGTAGGGGTAATTAGCACTTACGGTTTCCTTGCTGGAGCCCAAATTGGATTGGAACAGCATTTGATGGTGCTCGCGTTGATGAAACTTCCCCAAGTTCAATTATATGCTTGCCATTGTTCCATTTTACACCGGAAACTGTAGTTAGTGACATACAAAGGAGCAAGAAGCTCCAACTTCTACGTGAACGCATTTCCATCATGGCTTTTAAGCGTACTTCTGTGGCTGAGCTGCTTCACCAAACTAATCGTAAGAGCTCCTGAACGGGGTCCGAGCCTCCTGTTTGATTTACATACGTATTTCATTTAAACAAGTTCATGAATTATATTGCTTATGCTAATCGGTTTTTATCACAATGTTGAAAAATTATATAATCATTCCCGGAGTGGATCCGAGAGCCATTCAGTGGATCTGTGGTCCATGGTGTCGCCTTCAGGTTGACCTTGTTCTAACTGCACGTTTAGACAGTTTAATCCGTATTAAATTTAATAACATTTGAGTTGACAGCGTTTTTCCTTCACATCATTAGGTGCAAATGATAGGCAGGATTTGTAGATTACATTACAGGTTACAGTACAAAATCCATGGGATCATTGTGATCTTCATCATGGATTTAGAGGAAATGATTGATTGCAAACTCATGTGGGATTATTGCTAGCCCTGATGATAAGCTAAAGCTAAAGCCTCGTCAGTGTGTGTCACATTAATATAGAACGCTAAACCATTACTTTTTCGGTGTAATTACTGCTGCTATTACCTTTTAACTATGTGTTTGAATTCATAGTGCCAGTAGTAAGCAATGTCTCTTTAATGCAATGATGCAGAAGTACCCATCAATACAGGAAAGGTATTTATTTCACGAACATAAATGCTTTCAGCCAGCCAACATAAATGGTACACTTAGGCAGTTTTGATAAAGTAATGTACAACATTCAAAGGAGATGGATGATTTCTTAGCCATTGAGGACCAGTGTAGACTGTAGAATCCACTCCTGAGGTCCACGTTCCAGCTGGGAGGTAAATGTCACGCGTAACTGCTCCTTGCTCGACGACAGGGGCTACAAGAATGTTATCTCCAAGCATGTATGCTGTAGAAAAAATCGATCGCCATTGAATGAGTGTGCTTTAAATACAAACTGCATATGTAAAAATACTTTTGTAAACCGATCAAACGATTACCGTCATCAATTGTAAATGTCACTTCATCTGTGGGGTCAACCCACCACATTGGCCTGTTAATTGGGCTTCCATCTTCCACAGATTGTTGCGCAGCAAGTAAAATGTCATTTCTGTACTTCTCCCTTTGCGCCAACACATCCAAACAAATTTGAACGGTCTAAACGGTAAAACATAATATATAAATCAAACTTTTCACGTGAGATTGCTGCTACTTCAGTAAATCTGGAGAATTGAGACTGATGAGTATTTTTACTTCAGAGTCATAGTCCCATGGAACGAGAGAGAATTGAACGGAAGGCATGAAAATATTGACTTGCATCCACCTCACGTACAACTCCTTACTTGGCCGTTCTCCATAAGCGTTTCCACCAATCATGTCAGGTAGTACGAATGGGTAACCCACAATACTAAATTGTAGTAGGGTTGGAATCATAGACTTTAACCCATTGTCATATCCCCCTGCACAGGGAAAAAAATAATTTATCACAAATCTCCAATATTGAAGACTATTATACGTAAGTGTAATTGTGAGAGTAGAATTTTGTATATTATTATTATTATTGTTTGGTAAGGGTATGTCACGCACATTTCGAGTCCTTGTCCAGCATGCGGATAAAGACTCCGGTTCTCTGAAATTTGGCATATCGGTCGTTACTACGTATTTGCTTAAATCATAGACTTTTCTGCTTTTGTAAGTATAGTGCCGTGGAATATAGGTGAGAACCTGATTCAGGTGTGCAGTTCTAACTTCAATCAACCCCCCAAAAGCGGCGCACGCTTCGACATACTTGGTGGAATATATCTGAGGCCACAAATCTGTCTCTCCGGTCAGGACATTTGAGGCTGGTAGCCAGTTCGATTCTCCAGCATCAAATTTAAACGAGTCGAGACCTGTGTCCGCTTGCAGTTTTGCCAGCCTTGCGGCCCACCACGCAACAGCGTCTGGGTTGGTCACATCTATAATGCCAGAATTTCCTCCTTGCCACCATCCGGTTATTCCAGTTTTGCCTTTTGCGTCCTTAACGAAATAGCCGTTTGACATGCCTTCGTTGAACAAGGGACACTCTAGAATATAATAATTAAAATCTTTTAAGTACTAAGGTGCCAATGATGATAAAATATAATGCATAATATGCTCGACCGGTATTTTAAAAGCTGTACCATAATTTACAAAAGGATGTGTCCATGCGGTAACTCTCATGTTCATAGCTTTGATTTCGTCAATCATTGCCTTAGGATTAGGAAACTTTTCAGGATTAAACTCCTCCTGGCCGTAGCAAGTTTCCCAGTGGTCATCAATTTCAATATGAGACGAATTACCAAACCCTTCGCTGACCACTCTTCGTGCATAATCTAGGACAATACTTTGATTCACCTCAGTCTTGTACTGAGCCCACGTTGACCAGAGAGGACGAATCAGCATTTCTTCGTCAGGGATCCCGGAAGGTTTTTCGAAAAAGGTAGACATCGCAGTTTGGTGAGCAGATTTGACATTATCTGCAGTGCACCATGTGTATTTAAATGTTAACGGCTCTCGTTTTGTGAATGGGCCGTGATCTCTAGCAGTAAAGCAAACACGATTTTGCTGTGTTGTGTTAAGACTGAAGTAAAGGGGCGTGTCAGGATCAATCACAAGAGCTGCTCCATTGGAAAGTAGCCAATAGTTTTCTACAACACCTCCAAATTGACGGTCATGATCAGCTAAAGAATCTGCAGTGATGTAGGCACCCTCCAACCTCGGATTTGTTTCGATTGGCCATATCTGAGTGTACAAAAACAACATGCAACATGAGACAAAAATTATCCCCGTCTCGAGATCGGTCGAAATATGCAATAAAATTTTTTTGGTCCATTGGAAAAAAAGAAAAAAAAAACTCTTTAGGTCCACCTGAGTGTACATTTCACCACCTCCATACCAGTGGACGCCTGACTCAAGCTCGTAACAGTCCTGGATTTCACGGGCAAAAGTGGATGTCCATTCAACTCGAGCACACCCAGGAACATCTCCATCCTTTAGAACAACTCGAGCAAAATCGCTCCACTCCATGCAGACACTTGAGGGTTCTCCGTTGTCACAGGACGTCGGCAGTCCAATGGCGGCTGGATGAGACAGACCAAGCTTCCCACGTGCTCGGATAACTGCAAATGTGCAATTTTGATTAAAAATATGTCATGTATGCCCTGTTATTATTTTTAATCTTTATTATCCGTTACCGCCTGCCCCTGTCCCAATTTCAACTTCGAGAGCATTTCCTTCATTTCTTGAACTAGTAGTTCTGATGATTCCTGTGGAGTGGGTTTCTTCTTGTCCTGTTGTCAGGTTGAAGAGGACACTTACCAAAAGGAAAGCTCGAACTATTTCAGGAAAATTAGTAGAAATTATATAAAATACTTTGCTTTTACCCTAGAGTTTGGACTTGTCGTCTGTCTCTAAAAATCATTATTAAATTGTAATTGTAAAACCTGATAGTTTCATGATTGCTATCACGTAGGATAGGATGCATAAGCGGCGAAAAGACTGGATGATTCTTGGTGAGCCTTTGTGTGGCAACTGGCAACTTCTAACCACTTACTTATGATTAGCAATTAAACTTTTAGTGACCTCTGACTCCACTGGAATAAAATTGCACGCGTGTTCCTCACTCCATCCCAAATTCAGACATTATATAAAAGCATGTCTGTGTGTCGTAAACATTTCCATCAATCAAGATTTTGCAAGGATTATGATAAGGTGGTGATTTGATAAACCGTTTGACTACAATATGGAGCCCGGTATTATATCGCTAAACGCAATGGCACGCCAACGCCACGCTACAAGATTTCTTGGCTGGCAAGGTTTAAAGATTTATACGAAATGCATACGGATACGTATATCATTTTGCAAATTATGAAGAAATAATGGTGCGATAATAGGTTTTCAGTGAAAAACTGTTTTCATGATAGAATTCTTATTATTATGTTCATACTCTTTCTGGAAAAGTTATGCACATGATTTCGTAGTTGGTTAACAATATGAGGACAGGAGCAAATTGCACATTGCATGGAATTACAGTAATGTTTTGGTGAATACGAGCATTTATTGGAGTGCCAACAACAAATAAATCAAATTAAATTGATTATTTTACGTTATAATGATGAACTGAAATACAATAAGAAAAATCAACAATAAGTATCAAGAGAACATATCATAACTGCAGACGTTCCATTCTTTAATTCTTTATGCAGTCTTAATGAAGTAGTGCACAGTATTCAGTGGAGCAGGATGATTTCTCAACCACTGTGGACCAGTGTAAACCGCTGCGTCTACTCCTGAGGTCCACGTTCCAGCGGGTAAGTAAATATCACGGGTTACGGCTCCTTCTTCAACAACCGGGGCCACCAGAATCTTGTCTCCAAGCATGTAAGCTACGGGGTTTAGATGCATGCATGTGAGACTCCAGGAAAAATCTCCAGTAAAAATATGAAATACCTAGCCATTTTTTAAAAATTACCATCGTCAATGGTGAATGTTACTTCATCGTTAGGATCAACCCACCACACGGGTCTGTTCACTGGGGATCCATCTTGTGTCGCTTGGAGTGCAGCTTGTAAAATGTCATCACGGTATTTCTCACGTTGTGCTAACACATCCAAGCAAATTTGAACAGTCTACACAGCATAATATTATACCATAAAGTTAGTTTGAATTGGAACTTTAGTTTATACAAAGCTGGAACTGGAATTGAATTCATCAGTCTCTAGCTAATGCAACTGAAAAGGATTCGTATTTATTTTAAAGAATACCTCAGCATCAAATTTCCAAGGAACAAGGGAAAACTGGACTGCCGGCATGAAGATATTGGCTTGCATCCATCGGATGTATAATTCTTTACTGGGATTTTCACCATTATAGGCATTACCTCCGATCATATCAGGGAGTACAAACGGATAACCTACTATTCCAAAATACAGGAGAGTTGGAATCATCGATTTAAGGCCGTTGTTATACCCCCACCGAGAATCCTGTAAAGATATATGCACAATTTCATTTTTTTACATACAATAATGAAAAAGTAGGCAATTTAATTTTAGGGGATTTTCAGCCACTAAAAATGGCTCAGCATAGTGCATGTACAGGGGATAGTCTAACTAAATTCATATCTTACCTTATCCAACATTCGGATGAAGAAAGTTACGTGCTGATCCAAGTGGGCAACTCGGGTTTCAATGAGTCCTCCAAATGCGGCACAGGTTTCCACGTATTTTGTGGTATACAATTGTGGCCAAAGTCCATTATCGCCGTTAAGGACAGTAGATGCTGGAAGCCAATTTGTTTCTCCAGCATCAAATTTAAAAGAGTCGAGACCGGTATCTTCCTGTAACTTTCTGAGCCTAGCAGACCACCACGCTGCAGCGTCGGGGTTGGTCATATCAATTACGCCAGAGTTGCTCCCTTGCCACCACCAAGATATGCCAGTTTTCTGCTTTGCATCCTTTACGAAGTACCCGTTACTCATACCTTCATTAAATAAGGGGCATTCTGTAAAAAAAGAAATTGTATACATCTAATTTAGTATAAAACTTAGGTTATATTATCATTGTGAATTCTCCAACGTTTAGTAATAAAAATCATACCATAGTTGATAAAGGGATGAATCTTTTTCCGTAGAATAAAGAAAGTAAGAAAATGTTAAAATAACTAACGTGTTATTAATAGGACAGAATTTAAAATGTACCACAAAAAACACAATTACTTACCCATGACGTAACTTTCATATTCATACTCTTTATTTCGTCAATCATGGCCTTAGGGTCTGGAAACTTTCCAGAGTCGAAGGATTGCTGCCCGTAACACACTTCCCAGTTATCATCGATTTCAATGTGAGACGAGTTGCCGAATCCTTCGCTAACCACTCTTCGTGCAAAATCTAGGACAACAGTTTGATTAACATCAACCTTGTATTCAGCCCAGGTAGACCAGAGTGGACGAATCAGCATGACCTCATCAGGAATGGATGAGGGCTTCTCAAAAAATGAAGACAGGGCAAGTTGGTGAGCCGCCTTCACATTAGCAGCAGTGCACCATTCATATTTCAAGGTCAACGGTTGACGTTTTGTGAAGGGGTAGTGATCTCTAGCAATGAGGCATACTCTGTTGGAGCGTGTTGTATTCAAGCTAAAATAGAGTGGGTTATCAAAGTCGGCCACCAACGCAGCGCCATTGGAAAGGAGCCAGTAATTCTCCACAACTCCGCCATAATACATATCATTGTTTTGGAGAAAATCCCCGGTAATGTATGGGGACTCTTGTCGGGGGTTGTTTTCAATCGGCCAAGTTTGCGTATGAGTCTCCCCACCTCAATAATAATAATAATAATAATACTTAACTTTATTAACGTGTTTACGGACAGTCAGTCTCAAAAAAGGCTGGTTTTCATATCCTAACACTCAACGTAGTACGTAGTACATCCTTATATCCTTATAAACTGAATTAAAGATGTACATACGTGTTTTCCGAGGATCATATTATTAATTCCTGTTCAATTTAGACATACAAAGTTGTAACCAAAAAATCATTGTATAAGAATTTTTTTCTTTCTCATACGTCATTTTATCTTTATATATTACAAATTCTTTATGGTAATTGTTCCCAACTAACGGGCCAATCCACCTCAAAGAATGTTTAAAAACCGAGTGTATCTCCCGTCATATTCAATTGAAAATATGAAGAGAACATCTTAGAATCCCTAAATTTAAACTTGAATTTTAAGACAGGATTCTTCTTTCACCTATTGTTAACAATTCTAGATTTTCTAATAATTCGTTGACATCAATTTTTGGCATTTTTAAGTTCTTACCTCCATACCAGTGGACTCCAGATTCAAGATCATAGCAATCTTCAATGTCCCGTGCATGGCTGGAAGTCCATTCAATCCTACTGCATCCTGGAGCAGAACCAGTTTTAATTTCGACACGTGCATAATCGCCCCATTCCACGCAATTGGAGTCGCCGCCGTTACAGAGCGTCCATTGTCCAACTGCAGCTGGGTGCGATAGCCCAAGCTTTCCGCGTGCTCGAATTACTAATTTTATTATGAAACGTTTTAAATGGTATTAAGTACTTTAACTATAACTACTCTGTGGAAATATATATTTTTATGGAGTGTGGCTTGAATTGTTAGGAACTAGGAACGGAACATACTGTTGGTGCCGAACAATATTTCAACTTCAAGTGCATTTTCTTCGTTGTTTGGAACAATGTTAATAATTCCAGGAGCCTGCGTGTTGCGGCCTGATGTGGAATGAAATGATAAGCTGATCCCAAGTAGGATCACTAAAACCCCTGCAAAGACAAAATCGTACAGTATATTCAAAGAACAATTTCGCTAAATTGTTTAATCACCTATACATAATATGAGGAAGTTTACTTATTCAAACCTAAAGAGTTCATGCCAAAAGATATCATGAGCTAACGCGTCTAGAACTCAATCAAAGAGCTAATTGTAAGGAAGACTGACCAGCAAAATTAACAAGTAGCTCGGTTTTACAATCCCACAAAAATCCCTTATGTAATATGTAGTATAAATCGGCCAACGATTGTTATCGTAATGATAATCCTCACTCAACATGTATTATGATGTATATGGAGGAAAGTTTGTTTAAGATATGAGATTTTGAGATTTAGTACATGAGAGTCCTTCCTGTCATTTTTCAAAATAAAAGTTTGCAGGATACATAGTATATATTATGATATGTAAAGATTACAGATGTGATGATAACCAGTCAGTTTACGATCGATGCACATTGTTTGTATGGTTTGTAGTTTGTGTCAAGGCTTGCATATGGCCACTTATAAGAAAGAAAGCCACATAAGCTCTGATCTGATAGTAGATAGAATTTGCTTATTTTGACGTTGTGGCTATCAAAGGGGATTTGCGTTTCTAATTTCATTACAATTTAACAGTAATTATAATCTGGTGTCCGCGGATTCTGTCTGATAGCAAACTCGGCTCAAATCTCCGAAACATCAACCTCGGGCGATGATTAAAAAACCACGCGATGCTATACTTCACCTTACGTGAATTTGACAGTAGAAATCGCGTGATAAGTGTTAAGGAACGGTATTAATTCCTAATGGTACTGAAAGGAATAGGACTGAAAACTTCTAGCTGAACAAGGTCAAGGTCACATACACCAAGCCTTCACATCCTGCTCCGTATCTCCACACCGTTTGTCTCTTTGATACGAATCCGGGATACCTAAAGGGGAGGGATTCGGTGGTAACACCATTATCCGTGATAAAAGCTATTGGCACAGAGTCTCCGAATATGACTACCTTTTCCCCGCATGGCCCCTTCCAATCCCTCCATGGATGGAGGGTACCCAATGGGGATTGGGAAACTGGGGTGTGTAAATAAATGTGTAACTAATATGCAATCTACCCACAATTCCCCAAAAGTACCTTACCCAAACCCAATGCTAAAATTGACAACTACTAAAACTGAATGTCAAATTATATAAATCCTGACGACATAAATATAATTAGTTCTCCACACATTCTAGGTGGTTTACCCATTTGTGGTGACCTTGCTGTGCTGAACAGGATACAGGATCGGGTCGGGACGTAGCGTAACGTTATGCATTTGCATTAAAATTTAGAAATGGAATATGATGAGCTTTTAATTTATGGGCAATGCAAAACAGCTTGAAATCATACCTGATGAAATTACTGCAAAGGTGCAAAGCTTGGAACTGCTACGTTCACAATTACTACTGGTAATGCAACCGCTACCAAGGTCTTCGTCTGTTGCAGTTCCTTCATTCGATGAGATACTGCCAGCAGTGCCAGCGTCCTTCATGGTTTCAAGTATTTTACTATATAGATTCACAGTACTCACGGGGAGGTTGGGATGTGCTTACCAAATCACAGTCACTTTAATCAATCAATATCACCCAAGTTATTCGTAAGCTTTAGATTTTCTTGTCTTATCGTGTGCATGCTTTTTTTAGATGGTTCATTTGAGTAATGTACGCTATTTTACTAATAGTGCGCACTTTTTATTCTTATAATATTAACATTAATAAAACATGAAATAATATAACACACAACACAACTACATCATCAATCACGTCGTCACGTCTTGAACCTAGCTAGAATAATAAATATTGAAAACCCGGTCGAAGAAGCACGTGCTTTCATACTGGAACTCCTGGGACATATATTCTGCAAAAGATCTTGCAAAAGTATGTAGTTTATAATATTATGCAATAATATTCTACAATACTCTTACTTAACCGTTGATATCGGCTAAGCTATAATTGATATATGCATTGTGGTAATAGTTATTTGCATTTTTTAGCATTCATAATATATATTATTAATAGTATATTCGTAGTTAGATTTTAATAGTTTTAGCAATGCACATTGTTATATGCAAATTCAAAAGATAATCATTGGGGTTGCTTTCTTTCCATCCTAAAATATGATGATGATAATATTTAAAATAATCATGCTATATACACAGCTTGCTTGGTCTAGTTCCTCCGTCTCAATTCTAATCTGAATCTTACTTAATCATCGGTCGGAGGGAGACAGACGTGACCTGAGCATTTGACATTTCAATCCAACCAAATCCCAAGCAGTTGTAAATATTTTCTGCGAGTTCCATATAAATTAAGGTACTGATTGTGAGTAGGTACTTTCATTTCATCCATTCATATCACACTGATTGTGAGTGTGAGTAACATCAAACTGCATTTTAAACAATATATTCATAAGGATTCCCCTAAAATTCCGCTACTACTGCGACCTTGTGAAGCTGGAAATACTGGAACACGAAAGTAAAAGGCGCGACACATGGAAATAATAAAAACTCCTCCGATTCCACATCCGTAGAGCATTGGGTTTTTTACTCTTTAAACTTCACATCACATTCACTCCGCACAGCACACTATTGTGACTCTCTGGTGATGATGATTATGATGAAGGAACAGTGTGAGTGAACTGTGCGTGAGTGAACATAAAAAAGTGAACAAAAGAGACATTTATTTCGTCCCCGGTGCCCAGTCAGCTCACGAAAAGCTGTAGGTTCACTATATTGCTCTTGGCGGCATGATGAGATATTGAATGTGCATGTGCAGTGTGTAAAAAACTCTCAGAATCGAATTCTAATAAAAAAAACTGCTTCAAAACTAACATCATTCCTTCTGTAACCAGCATTTTGTAGTAAAAAGCATTTTAGTTGTTTAACCATAGTGTTACAGCCACAAGAAGTCACAGCAGCAGCAGAAGGTGTGTTCGCCATCCCAAGGTTTAGTGCTCATCGTTGTTGGTTTCTCCTGGATAAACTTCACTTGAGACATCTTCAGTGTCCGCGCAGTGCAGAATTGTGTCCACCTATCTGCTGTCAACTGTGAATGTTGAATGTAGTTGGGGAACCTGTGTCGAAGGGAAATCATGTCTTCGTCAGTGAAAGAAGCCCTTGTGGAATCCCTGCACGGGAGCCTATCGCCCGATGCTGGAGTGAGGAAAGCTGCAGAAGAGCGTTTGAAAGCTTTGGAAGTTACTGAGCAATATGCCTTGTATCTTATGGAAATTGTGCTGGCTACTGGAGAAGGGGTACTGCCTCCCCCGATGAGACAACTTGCCAGTGTCATTCTTCGGCAGTATGTCGACACACATTGGACATCCATTGCTGAAAAGTACTGAATACTACTGATGGTACCTGACTGGTACCTCCTAGTTTGATATTGACTTGGTGGGGGATTGAATGGTTTGCTATATAATGAAATAAATGATGATATTAATTTGAACCTAGATTTATTCCTCCCGAGCCGAGTGACCAGGTGAAGGCATCACTTCGTGAAATGGCTCCAATTGGGCTGACTTACCAGGAAAGTAAAATACGGAATTCAGTGGCTGCTATAATATGTTCGATTGCACATTGGGATTGGCCCGAGCAGTGGCCAGTATTGTTCGATACATTGATGAAATTACTTCAGTTAGAAGAGGTAATGATAAGCTTGGTGAAAATGATGATAAGTAATTCATTTATAATTTCTTGTGTTACACCGTAATAAGGAAATACTAAGTAATTAGTCATATCTGACTTATAATTTTAACTACAAAGGGAATTCAAGGAGCAATGCGGGTTATGACGGAATTTGCCAAAGAATTTAGCGATGAACACATGGTTCATTTTGCTCCACGAATCCTTCCAGAAATGTGTCGTATCATACGGGAGGGAGACAGATATTCCATGTACACCAGGGCAAGAGCAGCTCAGATTTTCAGGTAGTATAAGTGCATATTATTTGAATTTTCATTAACCAGGAAGCTGAGTCTACTATAATGATGATGATTTTTTTGGTTAGGACATGTGTGAGAATGATAGCTAACCTGTCTCAGGGAAATAAGCAGATATCAACACAACTGCTGGACCCGATATTAGAGGAATTTATGAATACATTTGTTGTTGTTCTCTCAGACGTTTCCCCAAACCCCGTTTATGTTTTGAAAAAGGATATCGTGAAGAGCATTTCCATTCTGATTCGACACTTTCAAAAGAAAATGGTTCCGTACCTAGCCGGTTTGTTGCAGCCTGCATGGAATATTCTTACGTCGAGTACGGAGCAGTTTCGGGAAATATATTTAGGAGCCGAAGACGATGACCCAGACGTAGAT
Source organism: Dicranocentrus wangi (assembly GCA_036850665.1). Lineage (NCBI taxonomy): Eukaryota > Metazoa > Arthropoda > Collembola > Entomobryomorpha > Entomobryidae > Dicranocentrus > Dicranocentrus wangi. The sequence continues at coordinate 17,643 of JAANSN010000084.1, read as the reverse complement.
TCAGATGGCGAAACATGTGGAATAGAAAGTGTAATCTACGCAATATTCGAGCTTGTACAGACTCTCGTGGAAACTCCAAGCATTTCTAAGAGTATGCTTCAGAACACACTACCGGACCTGATTTATTACACAATATTTTATATGCAAGTTCCTCAAGAAAGAGTCGAAACATGGACTTCTAATCCATCGGTTTTTGTGACGGACGAAGACGAAGACAGTGTAGCATATACGCTGCGGACTTGTGCGCAAGATTTACTCACTTTGGTTTGCGATGAATTTGAGCATGAAAGTATGGCAGCGCTTAGTCAAGCCGTGAATAAACACCTGAGTACAAGTAATGATTGGAGACTCCAAGAAGCATGCCTTTTCGCAGTGTCTTCCCTGGGACCCCGAGTTAGCCGTCCAACTTCTCTGAGTTTGTCTGGAGATTGTTTCGATATTCGTGGCTTTGTTCAAAACGTCGTGATTCCTGGACTATCATCCAGAGATGTTCTTCTAGTTGGCAGATGCCTTGTGCTTGGGAGTATCTTTTGCAAAATGATTCAACCGGAACTTGCAGAAAACTTTGTGCGTGGGTCTGCGGAGTGCCTTCTACCTGAGAAAAGCATAATCTTAAAAATTTTATCTATCAAAGCAATTTCTAATTTCGTTACACACTCGAAAGACAATGAGAATGTTAAGAAGGTGCTGCTTGAAGTCTTTCCGAGTGTAGTTGATTGTCTAGTTACTTTTGGAGCAACTGGGAGTTCTGTGGAAATTCTAGCATTGGTTCTTGAATGCCTGGAGTCCATTCTTAATATAAACGAAAATCTTACTGCTTTGGTTGGATCTAAAATGACTACCCTGTCCATTGCCTGTTTTGTTCGGTTTAATGCTGACCCAGTGATATGTCCAATAATCGAAGATATTATAAAAACGCTGTGCCAGAATCCAAAATGTGTTACCGAGGTCCAAGAACGCTTTACACCTACCATTGTATCGGTTTTAAATAGTCGAACTGAAGATATGGGTAAGTATGTCTATGTGTACCATATAATTTACATTATCCGTCGCAAGTTTATTAAAAGTACTACAAAACAATAACATGTGGACTTGACGATTTTGAAACTGTTGGCATTTCAGGTGGTCCACAAGGAGTCGGTCTTGATATGCTGACTGTGATTATTAGGGCTTCAACGGCACCATTAAATCCTATTTTAATTAATGGTGCTTTTCCAGCTGTTATTCAATGTGCAATGAACGCGGATGATCATACAGTTCTTCAAAATGGCGGAGAATGCCTTCGTGCATATGTTTCCGTTTCGCCTGGACAGGTCTATGAATATCGCGATGCGAATGGGGTGTCAGGCCTGGGATACATTGTGCAGGTGGCATGTCGCCTTTTGGATCCACATACATCCGAGTTTTCTGCCACACTTGTCGGTAAATTGATAACCACGTTAATCTGTAAAACGGCGGAAGGGCTGGGAGATCAACTGGAACTGCTGCTTCGAGCTGTTTTAAGTAAACTTAGATCAGCAGACACCCTTAGTGTCATTCAAAGCCTCATAATGGTGTACGCCCACTTATTCAACAGTCAGATGGATGCAGCTTTAAATTTTCTCGATAGTGTACCTGGACCGACTGGTCAGTCTGCCTTGCACTTCGTAATGACTGAATGGGTATCCAGACAGCAAATGTTTTACGGGCAGTTTGATCGAAAAGTGAGTTACATGGCACTAAGCAAGTTGTTACTTCATGGAATCAAGGTTAATGATCAGAGACTTGGCAAAATTGAAGTAAAAGGAGATCTCATTGCCGGACCTGGAGGTGGAATGGTGACTCGAAGCAAAAAACAACAGGAACAATGGACCATGATTCCCCTCCTAGTCAAAATTTTTAAATTACTTATTACCGAGTTAGGATTCAGTGCTCTCGAACAAACAGATGAGCTGGAAAGTGATGACGAAGAGGATGGAAGTGTGTCAGATACCGAAGAGAATAAAGAAAATAACCCGCTCCGAGGTGCAGAAGGAATAACAGCCGAAGATTTATTTTTTGATGAGGAGAGTGGACTTAATGCAGAAGATCCGGATATAATTAACGATCCCTTGTATACTCTTGATTTGGAAGCATATTTGAAAGAGCTAATTACTGAATTTAGTACTCACATCTACTATCCAGAGTTCTGTATGCAATTGAATGTATCTGAGAAGAAAGTACTGGCAAAATATGGCATTCCTGTACCTTCAGCTTAATATTTGTTGAAAAGCAATTTAATGTTGGTACAATTGCGGTGACATTACATTAAATCTGTATTTGATTTAAAATAATTACAAAAACTATTCACATAACTTATTGTATCCAATCCAAAGCATTCAATAAAAGTCATTCTTTACGCAACCTTTCTAGTCGCGCTAATAGTTCGTCGTCAACAGAGTTTGTGCCCTGATCCGTTCCGCCGATATCCGCAACTGCTTCTGCCTTCCTCGAAGTATTTTTAATTTCTTGTGGTGCTTCTGGAAGTTGTTGCCCAATTTGAAGACCTAACTCGTCCAGTACTTGAGATACTATCTCGTCGCTTCAAATTCAGAAATATAACATCTATTAGATTGATTTACTCTGATAATTAATTAATCGGGTCTGACGGACATTGCTTTGATTACCTTTCTGCTTCCTCATCGTCGTCGTGGCCAAAGGCGTCGCTCACTGTTTCACTAACCATCTCCTCTTTAATGTCCATTATTTGCGTTTGCTTTTCAAACTCCTTTAAAATTGCTTGTATTCTTGGCATATTAAGTTGCCTATACATATACATGTAGTATAAAATCTTTGCAATCATTCATTAAATTATTCATTCACTAAATCATCCAGAGAGCATAACAAAATCACATCACATTTTCCCTCATATTCTATTGTTTGCTATTCGGGTTAAATTATTTACCTGTTCATTCCACGGAGTATGATTGTTGCTTGATATACAGCTTGAGTGATGCTTTGTTGCGATTCTAGACTTGTCAACTGTAAACCAATGCCCTGAAGATTTGCTTTCATTTTCGTAAGTTTTTTAATGTGAGCCCTTGTCCTTACCAAGTCATTTGCCATGATTCGTACGACGTCCTATGCAAATTGAAGATCAATAAAATAACAATAGAAACACAGGTCAGAAGATCACGAATACTTCATAGAAGCATATCTTTCCAGTTGGCTACAAAATAGCAACTGGCAATTTTGTAGCCAACTGGAAAAGGATATGCTGGCAATTGAGATCAATCCTTGGAAAGGTCAATAACAACGTTAATCAGCTAGTGGAATTAATTAAATATAGCAAATTCCCTATTGGGTGAATACGACGTGAATTAATTAGAGAATAGTTCAGCACTAGCACACTATCAATATCCATGAAATCATTGCGACTCTGACTGCAACTGACATTGTGCAATTTTGGTCTTCAACGTTTTCATCTACTAGAAGCCCAACTAACAATATCCCAGTGTATATCAATATAGCAATTCTTTACAGTTTTACTAGCAATATCGTGGATCGTGGGACAGCCCTTTAAAGGAAGGTTCTGCAAAACGCAGAGTCAAAAATATATATTTATCTACTAACAGGTTGATTATTCTGCGCCATTTTCTTAATTTCCAGGATCTGCTGTTTTTCTTGCCGTTCCAAATTATATCTTTCCCTCTCAATGTTCCGAACGGCTCTGTTTACTGCTCGCTGACTTTGGCGAATCATTTGTTTGACTGTCAGGGGTTTTCCCAACAACCTCGTAAACCAACCTGTAACACTCATGTTGGTACGTGTTTCAGTTTCAGTTAATCGTTTACAGTACAGACATACAGTTATATGTATATATGGAAGAATCATTAGTCAAGTCAACAGACTCAAATGTCTTTATTCCTCTAAAATTAGTTTATTTTCTTTCGGTTCAATTTTTTTTATATTTTATACATGAATAAGGTTTTCAATCATGATTCACTGGCCACGCTTGTTCCTATGTAACCTATGCCAAAGATGAGGTGAGAGTTCCTACTACTGCAACTACTGGATACACGATACACCCCGTCATTCATTCGATGATACGGCCGCAGTAGTACAAAGATTTGGTCAGTGAATCACAATGTTCAGTCATGTTTTGTATTACGGGATGTCGTAATCTTTAAATTTATTGAAAATACATGTTAAACTAAGGTATACTAACTGGATTTTATTCAAACTACCATTTCATTAAAAACTAAAAATGCACAATTGATATAGCGAGTTTCCGAGCCTAGTTTATAAAAACATACACATACTAAGTAGTACGGTTGATTAACCTGAAGTAATTAATTATGCAGTTTTACACACCAAGAAGATGACAACTATCTATAAATGAGAATCACGTCAACCCACATAAACAGAGTTGCTTCTGCTTACTTTGCCTTGCTGGTGGAAAACTAACGAAAGTTTAAATCACATCACTCCGTCTCCGTCTTTTTTGTGCCACTGGCTGCGCTTCCTGATCCATGTGGCTGTGGCGCTACTACGACCTTTACGTCTTTGGCGTAATTATGATCGTCGCTATCATTTTTTTCCCTTTCTTTTTTCCGAGTAACTTCCTCAAAGTAATCTTCGTCGTCTTCGTCGTCATCATCATCGTCCTCCATTTCATCGTGCATCTGTTGGTCATGATTCATGTCATCCTCAGTAGGTTCAAAATTCACCTGTGGAATACGCGACAAATTTGACGGAACTCGCTCTTGCACTTTCTTCGTCACAAAACTATAGATCTCTCTTCTTTTGTTTTCCGCTATTGATGGTTCAAACCATGACTTGAGGTTAATTGAATTGACATCATAATTTTGAATTGGACGTGAAAAGAAGCTTTCAACATATTGTAACATAAATAATCCACAGTCACTAAAGTTAGGTTGTTGCGGTACTTTAGGCATGCAGCCTGGCATCGCGTTTTTGTCGAATACGCGATCAGCATTCTTTTTCGTCTGTAATAAATAAAAATATTAAATTAAAGTACGTGGCTAACCCAAGCAAGACTTTCGTTTGTATTTATAACATGCTTGTAATTTAAACTTACTTTGTACTCAACCTTTAGATATTCTCTTAGCGTAGAATATATGCGTCCACGGGCATCGCCAACTAATGAATCAAATATTAAGATGCAAGGGTGTTTAACACGTTGGCCAAAATCAGGTTTCCTCTTTCTACTTCCGGAATCACTGGGCCCAGAATTACTGTCAGAAGTTTGTGATTTGGACTGACTCGACGAATTTAATTCTGCTGACGTGTTCTCTGAAACTATACACATTGCTATTTTAACTACACATATGAGGACGTATCACGTATGCAAGCATGGTTAAAAAGCAGAAACTCACTTTCAGCAACCTCGTCAGGGTCCTCTGGAGCTTCATCTCTATTGCTGTAAGATGCCGTCGACTCACTTTGAGGCTGATTAGAAACTACAACTGCCGAAGCAGCTCCTTTAGATTTAGGTTGTGCTCGAGGGCGCTTATAATCTGGTATAGCCTGCAAGCTTTCATAATCGTGATATCCTTGAAGACCCGGAAAACATATAATTGCGATGAACCAGTGATAGCTACAAAACAATATAGGTAATTATTATTACCCTTCAACTATTATACCAAGAAGGAGTCAACTGAAATACTCTAAAAGATAGAGATCGGAATTTAAAAATTACTTTTCGTTGATAGGAACAATTAAAAAATCCTTGCTAAAAATATCCACGTTCTTCGTCCTTTTCTTTACTCTTGCATGTCTCCTTTCAGCTGCAGTCATTGTACCCTCTTCTGGAGTGCGTTTTTTAACCTTTTCAGTCAATTTACTGTAGAAAAAAGTATCGAAAACGTGTGTTCGTTTCTTATCATCGTCGCTCAATAACTCAGTCTGAATCACAGCTAGCCAAAAATCGATTATTTGATCATTTAAAAACTGAGAATATCCCAAGCAGCTGATATCCTTCGGACAAATTGGAACTTTAACGTTGTTTCCCCCCTCATACAAAAGAATCACTCTACAAATTTAAAAGAAAACAGAGAACAGTTATATAAGGTAATCGTAGCTACTATTTTTACGAAATAAGCAAGGAATGTAACTTACCCTTCCGGATCAATGTTGACATTAGTACTAGTACTGCTAGTGCTGCTGATTGTACTATTTTCAGACGGCCTGGTTTGTGAATTGACTTGTTTCCTACTACCACTACTTGAAGAAACGCTCTCCGTTCTGGCCGAGGCATTCGAAGGGCTGGAGACTGCTGATGAGTCAGGAGTGTTGTAAGATATACTGGACCTATATGACTGCGGAGTAACTTCCATTAAAAACTTATTGGCATCATTATATGTCATCTCCTCGAGTGTGGTTTTCAACACATTTCTAATAATTCCAACGTCAGCATCTTCAATAGATTCCGCTACAAACGTTATAGCTTTCTGGCACGTGCTGCCGTTTACAGGACAGTAGTAATTGCTAGACTCTTGTGATGGATTCCCGTGAAGTTCTAGAGTGTCCCTAACCCATTTAGCATACTTCGGCCCAGTAGTTATAATAAGCACAGGAAGTCTTTTGTTAAAGTGTCCCTTCGTTTGTAGAATTACTTTCATTGGGATGCACATTTGAATTTGTCTATGTTCTGTAAAAGTAATAAATTAAATAATGAGTCCTACGTTTAACTATTCTGAAGTCAAAATATAATAATAATAATAATAATATAAATAAATATCTTAAATTATTAGCTTACTCGAACTTGCACTAGGAATCGAAAATTTTATGCCCAAGTCTGTTACAGTTACTGGAATACTAAATCCCAGATCGGCGGATGTCACTTTGTAAGATCCTACTCGTACTGATCTGCATTCTATCTGCACGAACTGCACCTTTCCACCTGGTTGATCAACGGCGTCGGTAATCTGAGTTAGGACTAATCACACAGAAAATTTACATGACATAATATTGGCTACTTCAATTACTAACAACTTGGTGTTTTTGGCTTAGGCTTATGAACTAATACAATTATTGAATTAGTCAACACAAACCACAACACTTTTATTTACCTTTCTCTGGAGTTTCACATGATTCATCTTCCACTTTTTGGGGACCCCCACCCCCACCGTCCGGAGTTAAATTAATAGACATGCGCTTCCGCTTTTCCATAGCAGTATTTGGTGGCGTTGCCACAATTGATTGCGTATTTTCTTGAACAGTAGACTGGTTCAGGTTGGTCATCGAACCAACCTTAACTCCACTATTTCCCCCAGTCTCTTGTACTGCTGAACTCTTTTGCGGACTGCTCGGTTTCACGTTGGGTTCTTCGTCGTCAGATGACAAGGTTATGCACTCTTGCTGCTTCCTCCTAGGAGGGGCTCGCCTTTTAGGAGCCGGTTTATTAGCAACAGGAGTATTATTATTATTATTATTGTTCACAATAGTCACCGAGCTCCCACCGTCCTTTTGAATTTGAATCTGGACAGTTCCGGCTGTGGGCTTACTTGTCGATAAATTGTTGTATAGTGGAGGCTTGTTGACTATGACTATTTTCTTAGTGGCGACTTTCGTCGGCGCTTTCCCTGGAGTAACAATAATTTTTCTACAATTATCCTTGACAGGCTCTACAACTTTATCACTTGGAACACTGCTGCCAGCAGCCGGAGACTGCTGAACAACCTGAAGCACAGCTGCACTGGTTTTATTGACCTCCCAACCACCACCGTCCTTTACAACTTTCACATCTGCGGGTAACGCTGTTTTACACCTACCACAGTGGTCCAACGTACTGCTACACACGCCACAATGAGGACACACGGCAACAAAACCTGGTTTTCGTATACGTCGACTTGGAGCAGCAGCAGCAGATTCTATTACAGCAAGCACTGGGGTGCTCGTCGCCAGTCGAGGAGAAATTACTTGCAGGGTTTTCGTAATTTGTGGTGTGGCGGACGGGGACGATGTTGAGGGTGCAGAAGCACTTTGTGGCCTTGCCGCCGATGAAACACTCGCTTGGGGTGTTGTGAGACGTACCAGTGGTGTCTTACAATTAGAAGATGTTCCTTTCGTAACAACAACCTGTACAACAGACTGAGGAGGTCGCGGAGATGAGGATGAGGAGGAATGAAGAGAGACTGCTTTTACAATCAATGGGGTCTGCTGGTGACCAGTCGATGTCGACGAAGGTGACTTGTCAGTTGATGATGATGATGATACGGGATTGTTAGACTTCACTGAAAACGGCGAGAGCGTGTGGGGTTGCTGGTGTTGTAATAATAATTGCTGCTGTTGTGAGTGCGAAGGCGGAATGATGGGCACGAGGGAGGTTTGGTTGGACTGATTTGCCAAAAGTTCATTTACGTTATTTTTTCCTCCTGAAACCTTTTGTTTTGGTTTGCGGGTTCCCTTTGGCTTTTGCTTCGGTGTGGTAGAAGAAACGGTATTGACAACTGGAGCAGGAGGAGGCTCCGGGACCTGTGGTTGAACTACAAGTTTATGAGAAATCTGTGCTGCTGCTGCAGAGAATGGTGAAGTTACAGTCTGCTGACTCGTATTATGTAACAATTGTTGCTGCAGAGCTTGAACCTGGAAACGCGGTTCAGGCAACTTGGGTACGTTTGAAATGGACGGCCGAACAGCTTCTTGTGAAATACTATATTCTATAGCTTGTCGTTGTGTGGGGGGGCAGTTACTTCCGGGTTGGAGTAAAATTTGATTTGGATTTAATACTTGGGAGGGTTGGTAATTATGCTGGTTTAATTGATTTTGTTGTCCAAGTTGCAGTGGCGCTCCTTGGCCAAGGCTATCTCGCAGAATAATCCTATCCGTATCCCCTTGAGGGTGTGGATAAAATCTATACTCATGCTTACCAGAATCCGGGTTCAAATACACATGTCCGATAACTTTCGATTCAGGTGGATGCGATGGCGTGGGCTGTTGACTTTGCAAAGGGTAATGCAGCAGTGGTTGGTCCTGCTGAATGGTTAAACTATGTTGCTGTTGCTGGTGATATGCCTCGATAGGAAATATACATTGCTCATTCACATTATACAAATTGTTTTCGTGTTGGAGCACTTGGTCCGCTTGAGAGAACTGTACGTGTCCTGATGAAGATGGGACAGAACTATTTAAAAATACTACCTGTGTTTCGTTGTCGCCGAGTATGTCACCTCTACAGAATCCTGAATCATTTGTAAAAACATGACCTGACAAGGTTGCATCATCAGCAATCGAAAAATAATTCGATGAAGCACTTTCCTCAACAAGAAATGTGGGAGGGAAACACTGAATATTATATTGGTACTGCTCTTGATTAACTGATTGTTGTATTTGTTGCTGCTGTTGTAAATATGGAGATCTTGTTACTATTGGTAGAAGTCCCGTAGGTGTCTGTATCACTGGCTGTATATTCTGATGGTTCATCGCATACACATCTGAAGCCGTCTCTCGGATAATGGACTCATCCACATATATCTCAATGTTTTTCAGATCCGCAGAACGTCGTAATTGCACAATCTTGGCTTTCACAACAGCGTTACCTTTCGTGTCCGATGTCGTTATTTCTATGAGTCATCAAATAAATATTCATATAGTAATCAACAAATATACAGTAAGTAATAAATATATTAAACATAATTATCAATTAGAATTATAAAAAAATACAAATACCGTTGTTGTTATTACTTTTTAGGACGGGAAACTTTAAACATACAACTTTCCGATGATAATACCCTAGTGTTGGATGTTTGATAACGAAGTCAGCCCTTCGATATCCGTTCTTGTTCTCCTTTACTGAAACTGTTTTATTATTTTTTTCGGAAGTGTGGGATATTTGCTTTTCATAACGGGAACCCCCAAATCTAAATGTTCCTACATGATTCTTACATACCTTTCGATCAGTATACTCTTGTAACTCAGAAAACCTCAAAACCCTGGAAAAGGGTTCACCCGAACTATACACACTTGTTAAGGGAAGGAAATGTGGCACAGTCAGATAGTCCAAAAATGTCTTGTATTGCGTAACATCATCAGTTAATCCATTACTTTCAATATCTCGTCTTGACGCAAGTTCTCGCGTAGTATCAACTGAAATTATAACTTGGGATGGTCCAATTGCCGCAAGTTTTCTAGATAAGTCGGGAAAGATTGTAAATGATAATTTAGGGTCTATTAAGCCAGCAATATTAACTTCACGTTCCTGGTGTAGGTCATGTTCAAATACACTTCTCTGGATGTTTTGATTATGCACTGAAGCACTATTACCAACACTCTCACTTTCAGTTGGGGAAGCACCTGACTGAGACGAGGTCACTGATGGGGCAGATTTAGATGATGAAACAGTGTTTGCCTTTTTGGCTCGTTTCCTTTTCGGAGCTGTTACTGAATTTTCAGTAAAGGAATTTAGTGTATCTTCTGATATAGTGGCGATCGTCTGTTTTCGACTTCGCTTTCTTTTTCCACTCCCAGAAGAGTCATCGAACACAACTGAACAACCAGTTTCTTCCAATGCTAACTTACGAGGACTTTGCAGTATTCCTGGATTTGTCTTCCGGGCTTTCTTCCTACAAGTGAATGAGAAATGTACGCATTATTAAACTGAATTTGTAAGTATGAGAGCTACCGAAATACTATTACGCAGCAATGTAAACACAGACTAATTCTTTACAAAAATTAATAATTTAAAGTTTACCTTTCAGTTTTAACTGGATCCTGAGGACAACCGGCTGGTACTGGGTTACTATTCGTACTAGGGGAAGGTGTCTGTTGAGGTTGAGATGATGATATCGTGACCAAAGACGACACTGACGTAGAAGTTGTGGGAGGAGTAAGCATGTCTACTTACATGTCTCAGGACGATCAGCCAGCACAAACTTGGTTTTTTGATCTTGATATTCGTCGTCACTGTTAGTAAGAACTCTGAAAATACAAATAGTTAAGTTATCTGCCTGCACCGCATCAACATTCGACTTGGAGTAGCTGTATATCTTTTAGAGATCCTACAATGAATAGGCAATGCTAGCAAAGGACATAGCTAACGGTGCTCAAACTATATTTCATAATTTTACAAATGCTGATCAATGTTCCACACAATATTGCACATTTGATATTTTAAAACTAACCTTGTTTAATGTTATATTATTATTAAATATATATTAGTATTATTACTCCACTTACAACTTACGACCACATCCAGTCCATCCGTATCCGACTTATGACCTTCGACTTCGACCCACGCTCCGCTCTGACTTTACGGCATCCGTAAAACTTATTTCTCCTTTCTTTGTGTGCGTATTGTTCCTTACAGCCACAGGCTTGATAATTACGCTACTGCAAACATTGCAAACAAACACGTTATTTATTAGTTCTTCCATACATTTGACATTCGTCATCATTTCTATTGCATGTCTCATTATAAATATAACTTACTTCGGGGCTGCAACCTTGTTTACGTGTTTACCTACACATCACAATCAACAACTGTCCCGCTCACGCACAACGTTAAAGGAATTGGTGAAATAATTCTAAAAAAAATACCTACAATTACAAGGAGTCACCAAAGTCGAAGTGATTAAACACGTGCAACTCATTAATAAAAAACAAACATTAGCCAATTCTGCTGCTGATGCATAGTCAATGCACATACGACGACCTCAACTTTAATTGTATGCTGTACGTGAATGAAGCAAAGAATATTTTTACAAACACACCAAAAAAGCAACATAAAAACAAGCAAAAAATATATATGACAAACCTTCAAACTTATTTTTATGCCCTGCTCAGCTTATCATCATGGACATCGCGGATATCATATAATCATATCACATTGATTGACCAAAGGATAACAAAGGAAACGAAGTAACAATTTATTTTTAAAAATGTGTTAACTGCTGGTTTAAGTACAGTGTGCAGTGCAAGCCCTCCGTGCTTGAGTGATGCACATACACGAGTCCGTCAAACAACTCAACAACAAAATTAATACTGAATAGAGACGCCTATCCAAAACAGACTCTTCAAAGATAATGATAATGATAACTTGATTTTTTTTGTTTCCTTCCTGGTTCTCCTCCGTCCCTTCCGTAGTGTTTACACAAACAGTGGTGGTAAACACCCTCAAATATTCTAATAAACAGTGTAACTATTCAAAACTCTCAAAACAACAAACATTTGTTTAAATAGAAAAACTGGGATAAATTGTACAAGACGCGTTTTCACGCTCCTCCAAAAGTTTGTTCACACTCGGTTTGGTAGAAGGAGCTGTGTGCTCGATGCTCATTGGATTTGTTAGTGCACAATTGCACAATACTAATGCACAACAGTGGCATGCATGGCAAATATGGCAATGGCTTGGGATAGAAGATGATCTCTTGCTGTACACATAGTACGTGAGCGTGAACCGTGAGCCCACCCATGAGTCCTAAGCAAACATAGGTGTATTTGCCACACTTGCAAAGCGAAAGTGTGCTGCTGGGACTCGACTGGGACTCGACTGCTGTGCTGGGTAAAGCACAAACAGAAAGAATGCATTTTACAGATACGAATGATAATTACGATTGAAGACCATTTCTGTTACCATTTCCGCCTAGACGCTATGCTAGCCATGAGTCCTGCTGGTACATCTGGCTCCTCTGGTTCTGGCTGATGATGAATAATCACAAGTCACCCCATTGGCATTGCTTATCATTCCATATTTCTAAATCCACGATGATGACCCGTTTGTTGTCATCCTTTATGATTTTATGATAAACCACAGCAAATTCCTTCGTATACATTTTGTGTACTTCGCTTGCAATTGTAATTTTTTCAACCAAACGAGATTGGATTACTATTGTGTTTCCTATTTTTTATTTTTTTAAAATGAAAAGTCAAAAACCAAAAATCACAATGTTTATGTGGTATTATTTGATAGACTAGGGCACTAGGTTATAGGTTTAAACCAAAGTCAACCTTTAACCGCATAGGCTCGGAGATGACACGGCACATTTAATACAATTTTCACAATGTAATTCAGCAACCGTCTACACCTCTGTAGCTGTTCAGCGTTTTCTCTGTTTAGATGCGAATGTATGCCCAACCCCATACTTTGCTCCTTCTGCTTTTTTCGCAGCCTCAATTGCCTCCTCTTCCTTCTTCTTAGCTAGTAGTTCTCGATGACGCCTAATGCCTTTACTTTCGTATAAGGGATCTTTCAATTTGTACGGATCATTCCACGGTGCATAACCAGGAAATCCTGTAGGAAGCTCGAAAAATCTTCTTCGCGGTTCCATCGGCAATGCATTAAACGTAAACTGTAACAAATAAAAAAATGCTACGTCAAAACTGACTCCTGACTCCCAAATATTTAATTGAATGGAAAAAGGACATAAGACAGGGAATTAACAGACAGCATGTAAAAATAAATGGAAACACATGTTACCTTGTATATCTTTTCATATTCATACATCTCCGGAGGTCTAAACTTTAGTAGGCTATCTGTGACGTAAATACGCTGTGACACTTGTTCACGGAAGTTGAAAAATGTTAGGGCTCTTGTTTGCCTGTCTTCCCATTCTTGTATTGGGGACCCCAAATACGGAGTCGAATTTGCTCCCGCTACCTGACGTGGTGGAGTTAGATAAAATCTAAGGATGTTTCCCACAACTTCGTCATTAAGATCATTCTGGTTTTCATTAAAAATTGACTTGGACCGGGTTCCCCACATAATATTTTGATTTTGATTTTTAGCTATGGCAAGCTCTACAAAAAATATATAAATAATAAATACATACGACAGGTTATAATAATAAGTGTTTACGCAACTAATTTCAAATTTAAATATGAGCAAAGACGAAACGAAGCCCTTACGGTGTAAACTGATTGTATTCAGTTGGTAGGCATAGAAAGACCATTCTAGTCCGTTCGTAATGATCGTTTGAGTTGAGAAAGGATATTCGACATCGCCAAATTGATCAAAACCATGATATAAGGCTTGACCAATTAGCCGCCCGAAGGATACCAACATGGCTTGTGAAAGCAAGGCTTCCTCTTGCTCTTCGGTTGCTGACCAATACTGGTTTTGATTTCGTTCATCCTCAAGGAGGTGATGTCTTGGATGATAGGCTAATAAATTACAACGATGCTTGTCACCACTCCAATGACCCGGAATAATGCTAGCAAATCTGGAGTCATCCGGATGTCTAAAGCCAAATGTCTTTAGAAAATATGGAAATCTATCCGGAAATTCCTCAATCGATCTCACACACAGTGAATCTGACTTATTAGCAAAGTTTTCGATCGGATCCCTGCAGCGTACTTGCAATAACGGACTCCCTACATAATGTAATGGCCTACAAAATAACATAAAAATCCGAAGCAATTGGTTATTATAATGGTTATTGGCAGTGTACTTGTTAGCTAACATCAGGAATTACAATAAGCAGTTTCACTTACGTTTCGACCGGATCATCTGGCTGAACATATTTCGCTACCCAGCGTTGGCTTTTAATTTTTGTACAACCTTCCCTCCTTGAGCGCCTCATGTTTGTTGGTTGTTGACCGCCTAATAGCCAGAATGCTTCTACTTTTGGAGACGTATCCACCTGACAGTCTTTCAAATGATCAATTTCCTGACTTAGTACCGTCAGAAGAATTCTATTAATCTGGGAAATAATAGACTGAGATCTCTTTAAATCAATTGAAGAAGCAGTTTCATTAAATTCCTTTTCATATCCCCGTCTGCAAAAATCAAAATAGGCACCAATATCTGTATATAATGTCAATTGTTCATGTTGGTGTTTACTATTACTACTGGGACTGGGTATGTATAGGGATTTTTGTCACTTTTTTGTTACTTGAAATACTTACGAAACATCTAATTCGAATCTTAGAGCATCCAACAAGGGTCCCTTTACTTTCTGTGTGAAATGTGCTACCTTGTCGTCCAGATCCTTGTATCGAGTTGGAAGTTGTGTGTTGGATGCAACATGAGTCCTTGTTGCGAACTTATACAAATCTAATGAGTTGTACTCGAACTGGTTTTCGTGTATCTGAAACACCTTGTACCCGAATTGCCTACAAGACAAATCAACAAAATCCATGATTTTTAAATACGCATTTAACGGAACCAGCACACAAAAATGGAAAAGGAAGACGCCACGCTACATACTTACTTTGGCATATTCAGTTCAAGGTTTTTAGCTTCTGGACAACTGGCGTTTTTAATTTTATTATGCCAGTCGTAGGCATCCTGCAACCGTTTCCTTCTGGCTTCGTTCCACGTGTGTGTTTCAGGATCAATTGCTGGATACTCGGGCTGGTCTGAGAAGTCATCTTCGTACGCACCCATTCCAGCAGGGTACGCAAACTTTGTGCCAAACAACCGGTTTGTCATCATCAGCGCGGATCCCGATGGCCGACGCCGGCATACATAAAATCGCAACATGGTTGCACACCTAGTTTACACAAAATAGAAATCAATTATCAGTTGTTGAATTTTAAACAACTTTTACTTTTATTAAACCATATATTAGTAAATATGATATGTAACTTACAAAGTTATAATCTGCTCTCTGCTTACTGTAAACCTCAGCGAAGTGAACACATTAAAACAACACCATTATTATTAATACGTTCACAAACTTTGCTTTGCTTCTCTTAAGTGGGGGACAGTCCACGTGACAGTTTGATATAATTCTACTCAAAAAAGCACATTTTTACTGTCAGAATACCGGATAAATCAAAACCAAAACAACTGCGGTCTGCAGAACACAGAAGCCTAAATATTATGTAAGTAATGAAAATGAAATGATGAATGAATTCAATCAATCAATGAATACATACATAGGTAGGTACATAGTACATCAGCAGACAGACACGCCAAATTACATCTAATCTAACTAAAAAGATCTGCATCTGCAATAAATCTGCGTTTTTGTTTGTCGTGGCTGGATGGTGGATGGATTGATGGATGGAATAGAAATAGAAAATATATTTCCATTTTAGATTATTCCTATTCCTACCTAGTGTAACTTACACTGTGTAAGTGAGCAAGTACTACAGATCAGATGAGAGTTTAAACGAGGCTCTTCCTCCGCTCTTGTTTGGGGTATGCGAGGGGCACCCAGACCCAGACATCAGCTCAATTGCAAACACACAAAATGTTACACTTCTTCTTGTCGGGTAAAACGGACGCAACTAAAACGGTAAGAGCAGCCAGACTAGCTCTGTATGTGTGGTACAAGTGGTATGTACTACTGTGTGTGTGGTGAGGTGAGGTGAGTGTGTGTGTGAACTGTGTACTTAATTAATAAATACCTGACTTTACCTGTCGTGCGTGTGCAATGTAAAACAGGTAGAAAGGAAAAAGTGACGCTGAGCAGTATAAATGGATAAATTGGGATTTTGGGGGGGATTGCATTGGATGGAATGCAATGGTTTGTTGTTTGAATATTATGTTTTCCTCAACCAAATCCACTCTTAAGTTTAATGTTTGTTATATGCCTAATGGCCTATATATATATACTTAGTACCAAGTTGACGAAACACAAACACAGGTGTAACCGTATATTTGCCGCGGCCTTGTAAACAATAATTACAATTTTGGCAGAAAAAAATATAAAATATGATGCCAATTGCTTGGAGTTGGAATAAGCTGGAAGGGAAAGTTTTCAGTAATTAGCGTCCGTTTAATTAATTAAACCTTTTATTACTTTGCGACGTACGCGTACGACTGATATATTTTTGGAATTTCCAATCCAAGCATTCGCTTCACTCCCTCCAGAAAGTAGCTCAGAATCTGAGCCTCAGATTCAGAAAATGAAATTGAATTGAAGCTGGAAAAGGGAATAATAGAGTATGTGCAAGCAAAAGGCAAGGACGTGGACTAATAATTAATTTTCTGGATGAACACATTGGACACCTTTGGCGTCTTACTTTGATGATATTACTATCTAAATGCATTTTTTTGGAATGTCAAAGCACGTGCGTAGTGAGTTGAAAAAAATCACTTTTACAACTTGGAGTGGTGGAGTGCATGTGATTATGATTGCAGGTGTGAATCAAGGTGGTTTCAAAATGTAAAGGTGAAGTTTGTGGGCTGACGCCAACGCAAACTCTCTTCTTTATTGCCAAGAGTCAGCTTTAAAATGATACACCGTTAAAAGTATAAAGAATGATGTGATGCTCTACGACTAATCTTAAATAATATTTGCTGGTTGTGGATATCAATCACGTAATTAATCACGCAATACATACAAAATGAGTTATTTAAAGGTAAATAAATTAAATAACCACCTCTATAAACTCAATAAACTGTGATGTGATGCGCATTGTTTCAAAAACTTGAAAAATGTTTATAAATTGACCCACAGCCCTTTCACTTATTTTTGTATGTATTGAATTGTATTGTTTGTTTCAGATGACTGAAGTGAAGGTATGACATAGTGACATGCATGGGCTTGATATTGTCAAAGTCAATCAATGGATGTTACTTTCTGCGTTTATGTCAGTTATTGCTACCACTGAGGTGAAAATTCAACTCGTGTGCTCGTGACTTGTCGGCGGCCGTAAGGGTAAGGATAAGGACAAGGACCTATGTATGCACTTATACTAGTCCTTATTGGCTGATGGGGGATTGCTGTGAGTGCTGAGTCTTCAATTTCGCCATTCTCCCGATTCGCCGTTCCT
>JAANSN010000083.1:0-99420 GCA_036850665.1 Dicranocentrus wangi | reverse complement strand
CTTCCTTTTTGGTTCGAGGACTTGTCTGCTCACGCTGATAATTTAGCTTTTTACCTGGTTGATTTTTGAATCAGTGGAAATGTGAATAAAGGTGGGGGTTGGGGAAGTCATGATTTATGCAAAAGTTGGAATGCTTTTAATGGCATATTGCACAGTTTGGTGAAAACTGACTAGTTTAAAAAATTTTACTTTCATTTACTTGGCGGGATACAGCTAAACCGAAGTACCCATTGATGATACCAACCTGTTTGCAAATTATGTCTTGCTGATATCGAAAAATTTATATTTGTACGCGGAACATATACATATACATGAAAGGCAAACTATTATTTCCATCCGATTTTTGAACTTTAAATTGTGGACATATGATCATTGCCCTTGCGCACCATTCAGACTCTCCTCTCCTCAACCTCCCTGCCTTTTCCTCCTTCCTTAATCTCCGAAACTTAAAAGGCAAAACAAAAAAATGTAGATTGAATTCACGGAGGTCCGCATAAATGTATTCCTCTGTACCCATATTCCCTTTCAGTTGGGGGGAAACCTAAGCAAAAGAGAAAATCCGCTCAAGCTCATTTTTACATTCAAGTGAAAATATTATAAGCACACAACAAAAGCTCAAAGGGAGCAAGAGCAACTGACTTTTTACACAGGCGATGAGAAAATCTTTTAATCTTCCCAGTTGAGACCACTTATTGAGGAGTGGAGTGGTACACAGGGGCTGTGAATAAGCATAAAGCACACCCTGGTACCGGGCAATTTACCCATATAATGCTACAATAATCGAAGTCATTCGCACACCTTTTGATACTCTTAATCAAAATAACAATAGCCAACGGTCCTTCCCCATGAAAAACGTATTAAAAATGCATAGCCCGTCTGTATTCTCAACTCAATATGCGTCTAGCTAGTCTATCTATATATCCTATTTACAAAATGTTATTCAGTCTGCCCCTGCTCCGCTGCTGCCGGCTCCGTCACACACAACTATAATATTTTATTCGATGGGGAAAAGTATGAAAATGAAATAGCTTTGAGAGACACACAATAATATAATACAATGCAAGTCAAGGTACGCTTTTTTCTGCCTATAGAATAATACTTAAGCTCATTTTCAGCACACATAATGGAAAAACCAGCTTTAGCCCTTCTTTCATGTTATCGGACAAAATAATAAAAACGTGCAACCAATCCGGTGAGCCTAAAAGTCCTCATTGAAAACGAGCAAAATTGGGAATGTCGGCTCTCAAAATGAGAAATTTCTCGTTTATAGATTACAAAGGAGAAAAACACCATGAGAAAGTAATGATATATGAAAAACAACTCACAATACAAATCGGATCTTTTTATAGCGAAAACCAAAGGAGCGAAGACTCAAAGATTCTTCCATTATATGCTATCAGTAGTAATAATAATAAATAAAAAAGGATAGGTTTAAAAAGTTATGCGTACAAAGTATTTTATTTTTTTTTGTATCTAGCGAGCATTACTCTCTGTCTTCTCGTGTGTTATTCCCATTAAATTTGCTTTGCACACTTTCCCACTTTTGAATAGGGTAACAAATAAAAATTGTGGACATAGCCCATCAAACGGTTGGCAAATGATTAAGTCCCTTTCTATTGTCAAGTTAATTGCATTTTGGATTGAGTTGAATGAAGAATAATGACTCTAATGCTCATTTCGTTGACTGACTGTACCCGTCCACACGACGATCACACAATACGGGCCTGTTTTGTTTGAGTATAGCAAAAGCAAAATGGTAAAAGTAAGTCAAAAGCCCTCAAATAATTTTCCATGCGTTATCATTCCACTCCAACCTCAATATGATGTGTATCTCGAGTGAGTGTCAACAAAATAGTGTTATTCACACTCGCGAGGAAAAAAAAAATATATATATAAAAACGATGCTTGATTCTTTTTTTTTATAGGAGATACTTGAAAATGATGTGTGGCATGACATGACAAGGTAGGCGTTTGACAATGATCGCTGTGATCTGAAAAGCATGCATTTTATTATTATATTATTATCCGTTTTATTGGGTTGGCTGCCGAAAATTGACTGAAAAAAAATGCTCAGCTTAGAAGCATACACAAACATCTAAGCTAAAAAAAATGTAGCTATTCTCTCTCTCTCTCCTGCTGATGATCATTACGATACGGTGTTGCATTGCATACCATATATACTCACGCTCACTTTGTGAGAAATAGATTTACCACTTGTGTGTGTAATAATATCACTATCGCTTGGAGGATTTTTTTTCGAGTGGTGGTGTTGGTGATGATGATGATGAAGAAGGGATATCCATTTTTTGTATTCACGCCTTCCCAATTCACCGTTTCGAGTGGAGCATTGCCATTGCCACTACAACTACAACACGTATTATAATGGTTGTTCAGTCTCGACTCGATGTATAGTAGGATCCACAAAAACACGTACAAAGTGGTGTTCAGTGGTGAGAGGAAGAGATAATACAAATTACAAAATACAAAGTACACAGAGTCGCAGACGGATGGATGATAATACCTAATTTTATACACATTAATTCGAGCATGAAAATGTGGACAAAAGGGAGCTGCATATGGCCGGAAGGAAATTGTTTAAACCGATTAAGGGAGACAAAAGCCATTTCCGCAAGCTACGCACCGCGACTCACTCAGCCCCGTCTGCCAGTCATCCAGCTTGACATTTATGCAGAACAACGAGCAAAAAAAGTAAACGCTGAAGCTTGGTGTAAAGGACATTGGCTATTTAAAAGCTGAGTAGGTACGTAATATTCATAAACACTATTAAAATCCACACACACAAGGTCTCGTATCTACAACGCTTTAAATTACATTGAATTTCATAAATTCCATATTGACGTATTAATACGTCAGTTGAATCCAATCCTCATGATGATGATGAAAGCCCGTGACGCACTCTCCTCCTCATCACACTTCCTTTTCCACACTTTTCCAGCCACTTACCATTACGTTAAATACTCCAAATCAGCAAATATCTCATCACTATCGACTATACCGACCGAGCACAAAACATGTGAAACAGGAGCTCTTCGTGTACAATTTGCTAATTACCTAGTGTCAGTCAGAGTTTATACCATATGTGTAGCCGTAGCCAAATCCAAATTCACATTTTTCAAGGTTGACTTGATACAATCTTTGCGTGAGTGTGAGTAAACGAGGAAGTAAATATAATTTGAAGATTTACCTGGTGAGATAACTCTCGAACATTTCCAACCTGTGTAGTTTTTCCAGAGGGCTAGCCACACAAAAGCTAACACGCCGCGTAATTCAATATATTCATATATATAGTTATTATTATTATTACAACAGATCTGAATGATTAGCGGAGAATCCTCCACTTTAAAAACAATTTCCAAAGCGTAGTACAAAGCGAGCAGTTTCGAAATTAAGTTATGCATGAACAAAACAAATTCATTAGTGAGTTGCCCATCACCTGACTCCTGGTTTTATCACGAATTACAACATCCCGTTTACATTTCCAGCACCATATTCTTCCTCGTCAGAGTAAAAAATAATAATGCAAATGTAAAGTGTGACCATGTGAGTTTACAACAGTGATAAACGAAACGAGGAGCGATACATATTCATAATAAAATTATTTCCATATTATTTCAGATCAAATACTGCTATTTCCACAGTTCGTATTTTAGCAGAGCAGAGCAGATGGAAAACCTCCTGAAAATCCACTTTTCCTCCTAAACCAGATAAATTCATATATATCACCATTCGTGCATAACCACGTCGGTCCTACTCTTGTTTGCTGCAAAGTGCACAATAAAGATTTCCAGAGTTGATTGTTTTTACGTAATCATATTAAAGTTAGGCAATTGAGTTACATAAAGAAAACCTCGCTGGACCATTGCTTCATAATATCCCTTTATATCATCATAGCCCTTTTTCCTCCTCACTTTATTCCACCTCTTAAAACTTGGAGAGTCGAGTCGGGATAGATTGTGGGCGTATAAAAAAGTTCTTGTACATCGCCACGATCACAATCGGCATACGTTAAATACATAATGCGCATAATGTTTATGAGCTGCACTAAACAATTAATGAACAAGGTTTCCCAAAGGATGCACCACGATTTTTTATGAATTAATGGTGCTTCATTAAATCACTGTCGATTCCATTTCATTCACATATTTCCCCCCTTTGATATCCCTGATCTTTACCGAGATTTTTTTTTTATTATTATGGCTAGGTGCACCATTACTATTTGTAGAAACCTTGAAATTCCCTGTGTTTCACACAAATTAAAAAATCTAGTTGATCAAGGGAGGTTCATGAACTTGAATTGCGCACGGTGTAGCTAGATAGATATAGATATATATAGTTCCCATTCCAATTGAAAATTTAGACATCATAATCCCCTCTCTATTATATGTTATATATCCTCGCTTCCTCCATAATCCCATATCGCAATCATCAAGTCATCAAGGGGAACAATTTTTTTTACAGTGCTAACTCCAACTACTAGGCATTTTTTGAAAAAAGCATTTAGATCCCACTGATTTCACACAAGGTTTTTCGCTTCTGTGTTTAATTTTATTGTTCACCTCCCTCTGGCCACATTTGGTATATAATTTGGTTTAAAAGCGAATTACCCTCTGACTTTTCCTCTAATGCGAATTATCTTGCTTTAATGCCACACGACTGCATGCTATATGTAATGTATATCCGATCTCGGATTTTTTTTATTATTATTAAGACGAAATGGCAAACCGCGTTGATATCACAATAAAAATGGGATGAACAAGACGAGCTGATAAATTTAGCTGTTTTGGAATAATCTTACAAATGGTGGAGCTCTTATTGCAATGTGCGCTTGGGCAACTTTCGTAATTTAGAGCATTTTACGGTCCAGCAGAATCCCCTCTGTTTTCCTCGTATTCGTAAAAAAAAACTTACGAAAGTACAATCAATTTCCATTCACATGCATTCCACCGTCTAGTTTATCATTCCAATTCCGCGAGTTACGGATGGAGTAGGCAGGAGGATAGGATGTGCCTTATCACACCACATCACACCTATCAGATAAAACCCATTCACATTATGTCAATGCGCATATATCTTTTCTGTGAGGTAAGCTACGGGCGCACCGCTGATTGCCATTAATTCTCTGATGGAATGGCTAGTAGTATATATGATGTAACTCATTCATCTTTTAATATATTGCCATTGATAAGAGAAATTTGATTTAAGCGAGAAGCCCCTATCTAATTGCTGTTCTTTGTTGGAGGAAAAAGGTTTGCTGAGATTTGGGTGAATACCAAACTACCTACCTCCTTCTTATTAGTTCTTCCCTCATTTTGCCCATTAAGATTCGTATCAGAGCAGATGATTTGCCTAAATCCTCTAACAACACGAAGCGTTTACAGCAGCGAGGCGATGTGGCAGTGGATTCCTTTTTAAAAAGGAAATAAAGAGCACATTTTATTTTATATATTTTCAGCATTTTGATTTACAATCCGACTTTCGACACGATGTATGCACGGAACGAAATATTTGTAGCGTAAAAATCCCCTATCATTCATTCGCACAGCACCCATTTATTATAAAATCTCTACCACTTTTTTGTTAAACCGGACGTGCAAAAAAAAAGATGACTAAGGTTTTATTTTTATGTACAGGAAGATGGCTAATCTCTTGTAACCCCTGCAATGAAACATTATCGCTTAACAAAATATACATTGAGTTGGAATTACTAGAACATCCACCCCTCTCGAGGGAGATCTCAATCGATTAAAATCAGAAAAACATAAATTGAGGATTTTGGTAAATTCATTAGAGGGCATTTTTAGTTTTTCCTATCATTGCCGGCAAGATTGTATCAGAAATAGAATGCGAAAGGGAAATCTACACACTCAAATAACTTTTATTCCAAGTGGCCATGCTCGTTTTTTAAAAAACTTCAATAATTCATTTGATCCGGGGGCCTGCTGTATAAAAACACTTTAGTTTTTTTTTTTTTCATTTAGGATTCCACAAAATCCATCAGTTTTTCAACTCGTATAGTTATCATCTTCATCCATCATCTCCACACTAGACCGTCATCAGTGCAAAACGACATTGAAAAGGGGAGATACAACAAGATACACAAATCGTATCAGATGGTTCTATATATTCTGTCCTAACTACACTTACGTAATACACCCGAGTAACTTGATGAAGTATAAATTATTACCTTGCAAAAAAAGACCAGCAAGAAACCATAATAATATTACCTACGTTCCTAACGAAAAGAAGTATTGAAGGGTGGCTTGTATGTATGGCTTGTCAGTGTTATTAAACACATTTTATTACGATTTCTCACGGAAATTCCTGTGCACCTAAGTACTCGTTCTCTATTAAACTCGTAAACTATCATTGACATCATCATCGCCGTCGAGTTCGAGTCGAGACTCAATTTTTCCAATGTTGCGAACCTGCTTCTTCACATCCACCTCGCCTTCGTATTATCAGCGTACATCCTCCTTTAATTTGTCGTTAATGCTCAATACAATTAAATTTGTGTAAGCCACATCACATTACACACACGCTTGGTTATTTTTATGCTCATTTTTTTATCATTCTCCTCTGTTGTGCCTCCGCAGTGAAAAAACGACATGGTAAATGGCTTTAGGTGATGCAAAAATGCTCTAAAATAATAATTAATATCGCTTTCACATCCGTGTAAAAAAATCAGAAGCGGTAATCTCATTAAGTAGTAAACAATGTAAAGACAAAGTAGCAAATGAAGTCATCTGTCATCCACTCCCATGCTGGGTTTTATCATACCCCGCCTGATTGTGATATATCGCACATTATGTTTTACTGCAAAAACTATTATTTGCGCAGTAAACAGTTTTATATTGTGATTCTCCTCTATCAAAGAAGGGATGAGTAAGGGAGTGTAGCATCAGGTAATAGAGATTCATCTACAAAATGAGTTTGCAAAGTGATAATGAAATTGAATTTATAGGATTTGCAAGCAATTATCTGATGTGCACATTTTTTAATGTATAAATGCCGGAAGACTGTTCTAGATTAGGGGCACGACAACAACACGAGGTGTTTTGTACTTTAATTATAGACCAAGTTTGAATGCACGATCGGATATTTATAATAGGGAATTGTGTTACCTGAAGTAATCGTAGATAATGAGAGAGATTTTCATCAATTTTTTTTCTAAACAGTACAAAAACAACAACTTGTCGGGGCACATCTGTACATTTAAATATTATTATGTATTGTTTATACAAGTAGACAATTCGTGTTTTTTTTCTTTAATAATCATATATATGCTTTGGGCTTGTCAGCCATGTGCCGTAAGGCCATATGGCAGAGTGTGTTCGTGTTTTACACGAAATATTTTTATTTTTTTGATGTGGTAGTCCCTAATGATTTGTAACATGAAAGGGGCAGTTTGTACACATACTTAACTCATCTTGTAATTAGTAATTGCTTGTAATATGCAAACCCGTCAAGTGCTCGAGCCCACAAAGGGGTCTCTGGTCTGGTGTGTGTTGTTTATTGTAATATTATGTATTTTCTTTGGACTAGGTCGTTTTCAGTCTTGTCGTGTGTGAGTGGGTAAATTAGGATGAAAATGTATTTTTTTTGAAACGCGAGAACCTTTTAGCCTCATAAATTGGAGAGGCTGCTGCTGCTGCTGTTCCTTGATTGAACCTCTGATAAAAATTATTTGAACGGAGCGGATCACGCTATTGCCTTGTAACTAAAATGTGGCTGTGAGCCAAAAAGGGATATTATGATGGGAGGCAAGTTAAGTGTTGCTCTTGCGGGACAGTGAATAAATAAAGGCATTTACATCCATCCATCTATCTATCCATCCACCAGCACAGTGCAGTGTGGGGAGATTGCATGATGCCAGGAGTGAATTGAGCGGGCGTGTGTAGTAGGCAAGGATTTTGTGATGAGAGTTTGTTTGTGGCCATGTTATAATGGTGATGGAGATAGATAGGGATCTAAGATTTCGGGAAAGATTTCTTTTCCCGAGTGTTATCTAATACTTTATACTAGAGTACTTTATCTGGACGGAGGGCCAAACCGTATTTGCGCTAGTAATCCGTGTTTTTATATTTACATAATACATAAAATACTACCTGAATTGGTCAATTTCCAAGCGTCGACTAATAGCACCACTGTACACCTACCTATTCTCAATACCCCTGCGATAAACAAAATTTATGAACGTCACTGAATTCCGTATAATAGGGAATTATGTTGCTCAACATGTGGACACCATATGGACAATCAAATGACACGCATAATGATTTTACGTACTTAACATCTCTCCTATTGCTCCATTTTTTTTGTCAACCTCGTTGAGTTCTAATCAAATCAACTTTTTGCAAGAGGATATATCATTATTTCACTTTTATTTGATTTGTACATCAGCCAATACGCCATTTGTGATGAAAGCAAATCCAATTCAGTTTCCATTTTGTTATCATTTATAGTTCACGTAACTCTTTGAAAATTACTCACGTTTCCATTCAATCACCCATCAGCATCATCAGCCCATGCACAATTTTCCCAATACACATTTTAATCACCAGTTTGAAGCAGTATTCTCTGCCTTCATTATTTATCCCAGCAAAACAGCTTTAAAGCGAGAAAAATCCAAGCCCATTACCATTTTTCTTGCTTTGTGCTCACATTTTCCTATACGTATTGTAACTAACAAAAAGGACAAAATTGGAATTTTTTGAGAGAAGTAGGCAATTTCATATTCAATTATTTCATCGCCTCGCAGGGGTTATTGTGCGTCTCTTCTATATATTCCCTCTCCGTTCATCCCACTTACAAAATTATCAACTAAAATGAAGCAAATTATTAGAAGAAAAAAAATCACATTCAGATATCTTTCAGACATCATATACATATATCCTCGCCAACACTGACTGGCAGACTCCGGGAATAATGAACTTCGATTCTTTCTTTACGTTCCTAATATATGCTTCTTAGATGTAACCACACGGATGAATGAATAGGCATGTGGAGGTGTGCGACAGCAATCTTCCTCGGAATGACTTTTCAATAATAATAAACAGTCAATAAAAAGCCCACAGTAAAAAAAAAAGATTATACTCTTTTGGCTAATTTATTAAGCTGATTCATGTGCTAAAACTGTATCTGAAAACAACCAACATCATCCCCTTTTATAACATTAAGTCATCCCCAAACGGGAAAAAATGTGATCGTTCACCTCTCTCCGCCGTTTTTATGCGTTCATCATAATCACAAATTGTATGAACATTCCATACATACTGCATGTAGCCCACGACAGGACTATATAATATACTGACCATAAACAGGATTATAGAATCGATGGTCTCGGTAATGTGAGGAAATTTATGAGAATGAGTGATAGAAGAAAAAAAACTCGGTAGCCCATGGGAGACCAGCACAATCACAGCATTTTCAAAGCTTAAGGCATCCACTTGCTAGCAAATAACTTTTTACGTGTTTCGCTGAAAGAGACTCATCAAATCATCATTTCATAGTGATCATCAACCTTTTCGTTGTCATCATCAAGCGCTATCAAAAAACATCGTCATATCATCAAAGGATAATAAATGAGCGTGTTCCATTGGAAAACGTCACGATTCCAATCATTTTCACCGCACATCCCTGCAAAGCCATCTCACGATCAAACCAAATTATATCATTCAATAGACAATTAGGAATCTTTTGCGGAAAAATGTGTGCCTCCTTTTTCCTATCCACACTATATATACGTATATATATCCACTGTTGAGGGGACGAGACGAAACGAATCAAATCAAGACGAATATTAAACAACGGTTCCTCTCTCTCGTTCAAAAGCTCCATCATCATTTTCATAATTCTCTCGACATATTTTTCCCTTGTAACCGTCTACCACGCCATAGGACAATCATACAAGCAGAAGGTACATACTACGCAATCATCATATTGTTATTACTACCAATTTCTTTTCGTCTTAGTCGGTAATAGCCTCCAACCTGTGAGCACTCCACGTAACCGAGAAAAATAATGATGCTGGTCGACGAGAATCTGTTTCGATATTCGATTTAACTATAAAATGGAGGATGATGGGAGTTAAGAAAAGTCATAGACAGCCAATAAACTTTTAGCTTGTCTTCTATTAAACCAGAAATCCACACTTTTACCATCATCGTCATCATCACCAAAATCCCTTGTGTAATAGCCCCTTTGGGCCAAACCAATCATTATGGTTGTCAGTTGGACAACAATGCAGATTTTTTTACACATCATTTTTTTTGGGTGGAATGCACATTTTCTTGCGGAAAACCTTTAACCACGAAAAAAAATTATGACCACGATTGACTGCTATAATATTGATATATACTTTGTGAAGTTCAAACCCTGCATTAGTGGGAATGGTAATAGGGCTGGTGTTGGAATCACACTATTCACATTTCATTCCCCGTTAGATTTTCTTATTCAAATTAGCCACGAATCCAATAATAATCCTATCTCAAATATGCATGCAAGCTACCAATCAATTTTTCTGATTATTACTCACGTAATGTGCACCTACTGCTAGCGTAAATAGTTTTTTTTCTGCAACTCAAAGAAAAATATTATCCTTTGTGGACAAATCCCCTAAAAAAATTGAATGGACCGTGACTTTTGTTCTTTACCATTTTAAATTCATATTTAGCCCTGAAAACAACCCTTCATCAGGCTCCCATCATATCATCATCATTATCCTAGGAATCAAAAAGACTGCTCATCATGAGGAGACAAGACATCAAAACTGGGAAAACATGTAATAACAATCTATTATAAAATGAAATAGTGAAAAATGGTCATTATCCACTTCCTACGCGAGTTCAAGCCACGAACGAACACAATGAAAAAAGTTGGAATGAGCAGTCGATGAGGAGTGTATATATTCCGAAAAAATATCAGACGAGCACCTCTTTCTTACATGATGCGTTGAGAACGAGACAAGACTAAAAGTCTCGCACAAATTACACATCTGCACACAACCAGACGGATTCCCTCCTCCAATAAAATGATCTGCGATCTATAAAGCATTTTTCAGATTATTTTTTTACTTGAAAAGAAAGAAAATCATCATCGGGAGGAGAGGAACTGGTGAAATGGCAGTAATAATTCCATCATGTTCGACATAATTCATAGCTGTTAGGAATATTGTGCATGTAGCAAACTTACACATCTCATGATCACGGTTCCTTTTATATCAGCAGCACCCATAAAAGCAACATCAACCATTACCATCATCATCGCCAGTAGTTTAGATAGGCTTTAATGTGATGGGTGGTGTTGACTCCGAAAAAATATATGGTATATCGGCAATACAACAATAACTGAACTTGGATAAATGTAATAATATAATGGCCCAGGTATTGTATACGGTATGGAGCGAAACCTCAATGTTAACTTTCTTACAAGGGCCTTTCTCTCTCTCTCTCTCTCTCTCATCTTTAATAAAAAGGAGTAAATAGCATTAAATGAATCCAACATTGGTAACAGGAGTGATAACAAATAAGAATAAAAAAGTACTCTCGTCGTCGTCCCAAATCCGCCTGGGTGATGTGATGTGATGTGATGATGATGATGCGAGTTGTGATGACGCTGTGGATGGTGGTGGTGGTGGTGGAAGGGAAGCCAACAAGATATCATTATAAAACGGTTGGCGACTAGTTTTTATGACGGAAAAACCTGTGCTTCGGCTTCTTCTGAAAACACACTCCACCTCGACGACTTGTGGGTTTCATCCTGGGATTTTGAGATTGAGATGCGGATGAAGGATGAAGAATGAAAAGTATATCTCCTATTTCATTATTGTGATTATGGCATTGTATTGTGTTGTGGTGTTTGAAAGAGCTCTTGGAAAAACAGACAGGAGCAAAGCCTCCTTTTTTTCTCTCTCTCTCTGCATGTCCTTTCCTTGACTCCGTGTTCCATTGAAAAAAAGAAGTCTGAAAGAGGTGGCTTGTGTGTGTGTGTACCTTACCATCATTTTCAGTATTATAATGTCAGTGTCGGTCGGTCCGCTGAGAAAGACTCGAACGAAATCTCTAGGCGATAAAGATGAGAAGCCGTCCGTCGTCGTCGTGGTCGTCGATCTGCTGCTATATTGCCACACAATAATAACGTAATAAGTAAAACTATGTATGTAACGCGGACATTAAGACTGTTTAATTCGGAGAAGTATTATATAAAATCCCAAAGGAAAAAGGCTCCCTTCACAAAATGAAACCCCATTCTTCACTCCCAACCTGTAAGGAACATAAAAAAGGAGTAAAACTGGCTTCTTGTAATATCATTGTCATTACTGTGATAATGGACATCGTTTTAATTCGATCATTGCATAAATGTATCATTACGCGAGACCATAAAAAATTGAGAGCGTACAAAATACTCTGGTGTGTGTACATACAACATACCATTACCGACAGAATAGAAGGAAAAAAAAACACGGCTCAAATAAAAATTGTTGTTAGTTGGGCTCCCAGTGCATCCCATGTCTCCTTTTGGTAATAAAATGGACGTTACAGAACTATAAGTACACACTCTTGTGGTCTTTTTGTGGCCAACACTGCACATTACAATTTACAATCAAATGGCTATTTATTTCGTGGGCTATGTTATAATGATAATGTCAGGCCATTGCAACTTTTTTTTCACGTGACGGAGGTTCATTTTTTCGAAAAAAGATTTTCAATTGAAGTTGAAAGCAACAAACGAGCGTGGAAGACGCGACAAATGCTATTGTCCGATAAATAAATAAATTGAATGGGTCCTCTCTCTCTTTCTCTCTCTCTCTCTCGTACTACATATCTCTGGAGATTGAGAGTTTTAATGTGGGTTATATTGACTCATAAAGTGATAAAAGGAATTTTCAATCGTTTTCAAATCCGACCAGTGGCATACCCTGTCATTAACATTACAAAATCTAAATTGTCGAAAAAATGAGACTGTGTGGATGTGACAGAATGGGGAAGCGAATAAGAGAGCATGCTACTAAAAGGAATCGTAATGTTATTCATAATGATAAAAAAAGTCATTCTAATTAATTTCAACCACCTTTCATCATTTTGCCAATGTAATGCAGATCGGCGGTATGCACATTGCCCCTGGTCAATCTCTACCACCACCAAATGTTTGTCAACGTCCGCAGTCCACAGTCACAGTCCACATGAGTTGGGAAAAAGGACAATGATCGCATCTCTGCCTGTGCGCATTTTAGCAAGAAAAAATGGCGCAATGGAATGGTAATGGTGTATAATATAATGATGCTTCCTTTTTGCCCAAATGTTATTATTATTATCCAATTAGATGGCCAATCGTCGGCGAAAAAAAATATGTAAAAATTTTGTTTACGCACTAAATTAACGAATGGGTTTTGAAGTGATGAGGATGATGATGCAATGAGCATTAAATAAGGTCCGAAAATAGGAAGCCTACCGCAGTGCCTTTCTCTGATCCATTTAGAGTGCAACCTATTCATTTTAGATACGTATATATATAGATTTTTTTTATTCTACGCCGTAAATACCCCGGACCGGATACCCCTCTTCAATATATTGAGCTGAACTGTTTAGGCTCCCTCGTGTTTCCCAATCCGTCGTTTTCCTTTTCATCCTCATGCGAACTGTGTGAAAGGCAACACCTGTCCTTATTTTAATTCAGGTCTGGTTCTGGTTCCAATCATCTGATCAAACTTTGCCTATTATTACCATTATCAAAGTGGAGTGGGAAGAATGAGGCTCACTTCACTGGAGCAAGGCAGGGAGTCTATTCTCCTCCACTCACAAACATATTTTCCATGACTCAGAGTCAGTGGACTATTAATAGGTATTATGGAGAGGAGACAGAATGTGGAAAAGTCAAGCAGGCACGTCCATCATATCACTTCAAGTCACTCCACTTTTTTTTAGCCATAAGTCATCCATCAGAGCCAGAGCAGGGGTAGAACAGCTTAACACGGCCTTTTTCCATATAACACTACTCCCCGGTATCATTTCGAGTCTGATGATGATCACGATTGTGATTACCTATGATGGTGGATGGGAAATTACCGTGAACACTGTGATGATAATAATAACACTCAAAGGCTCTGTACGATCTATTCAAAATGAAAAATAAATTTTATTACCATCCATTCTCCCTTTTGTCTGCTCTAGTGTATCCACCTCGGTGTGTAGGTTGTGCGTACTTTTTATTCAAAATCCATAATAGCATAATATATAAAATAGCTGAGGACACGGAAAGAACAACTTTTCAAAAGAGTGATTTTTATTCATAGAGTGGGCTGCTGCTCTTGTCTGCAAAGAGCCATTTCCGCTTTTTCATAGTGTATTAACATTTTATATCAAAACACCATTTGACTCTGATAAAGGTACCTACGTTGAGTTTAAGGTGATACACACTGTGTCTCTAATTGAAGTTGGTATATAAACCATTTTCCCCATTTTCAACTTGACACATCCCAATTTTCCGAATTTACTTTTTATTTTCTCACGTATGTATGCATGCAGTAGTGTGGAGTAATAATTGGGGGAAAAAATGAGAGTACAGGTGTTTAATCGGTTGTACTTACACACCAGAAAATCTCTTATCATTTTGCAGCGGATTCATTTGTATGTTGACTGGATTGCAAGGGCAGAGCTGGCTAATCGGTTAACTGGAGACAACTAACACAGGCTTAATGAGAGGTTTCGCCCCTTTGAAATCCCAGCAGAGCCATATACTTTGCCGTCTTTTTAGTAACCCAATCTATTAGGCTAGGCTTCCTCTTGAAAAAAAGTTAATTGTATTCAAAGGCCGAAAAAAAATTATACTCAGCGCAGTCACCAGAGAAGAAAGACGATGTAAAATGATATTCATTATGCATACCTGCCTGAGTTCAATGCATGCTTCGTTGAACTCTTTAAACTTTGAGAAGATACACATCATAATTTAATGGACAGTGTTGATAGCTGTGAACAAGAAAAGGAAAATCAGGCAATTGGCATGCTTAGCCTTTTTGTAGATTGTACATTGTACTCAAAGGGAACAACAAAACACGGCAGAGGGGTAGCTTTCGCCGGTTACATCAGGTTTGCTGAAAAATGTTGGGAAGCATCGTCGGGGAAATGACTAGTTACCTGAAAAATTACCATTTACCTTAATAGCAACAACTGTAATTAGATTAGGCGCCTGGCTCTTGTTGTCTTCACGAAAGGGCTTGTTTTCCCTGTGCCCTCCTACTTTTCTCAGAAAAGTCGCCGGCTGATTGCATACTTAATTTAAAAGGGTAAACTGTGTATCATTTTGTTTGTCGACTGCTGGGATGCACTCTGGAATACCATTTTTTTGTGAAAACGATTAATCTTGGTAAAACAAAGGTGAACTTCGTCTACGCGGACAAGCTTTAATATCAATTGACCGAACATATCATTATTAACCTGTATGAGATTTAACCTTGCGTTGGAGAAATTATATTTTGAATGACTTTGATGTTTGTCTATGTTCTTACATTAGTTGTACAGGATGACAGTCACCAATTGAACTCTTGGTCATATTTCTCAATCCCAAACCATTTTAAATTAGCTTCCCTCTCAACAACCCTTGCAAAGCCTGATGTGTAAGTGTAACCCCTTTGCATTTATGAGCCTGCCCCCACTCCAAATCAATTTTTGAAGCATTATCATCAACCCAGCAGTTTTCCCTTTATTCCTTTCCCTCCCTCACTATTTTCACTGCTCTCGTCGACGAGGGACAAATCTGTTGTGGTTACGTGGCAAATAACGTCTATATTGATTTGTCAGCGAGTTTCCGTATCTCTGGAAAATAATACCTCACTCATGCAGCACCCAGCCAGCCAGCCTGTTTCCTCAGCGTTTGGCTCTCACGCAACCCAAAGATTTTCACTGACAACACACGTAATAGTTGAACTCTTTTGTGTAAAACGTGAGCTTATCGTACCATGTCAAGAAATCGGGTGGAGGGATCGTAATTGTCATCGTATATTACATTGAACTAACAAAAACCATGCACCACCATGACGAGTTGTTGGAGTTACAGGGGAAGCGACGACAACAAAAAAAATCACTGAGAAAACTTGTTTTTTTTATTCATCCAACAAAATGCTCATATATCTCGAAAATCATCACATCACGAAACAAAACCAATGAAAACATTTATAGCCGTCATTGATATTTGACCCTTTATTCCCCCGAAAAAATAACCAAAAAAATCAGATACTGTTCATACATGAATGCAACATGCATTCGTTCGTGCCTCGTAAATCATGATCGCACAAGTTTTTTTTCCATCTTGATCACACATGCCCTCTTTATTCGTCTGATGACGATAGGATAAACTGTGACAATCTGAGATATGTTTGAAAAATAAGCGAGGATGAGCTTATATATATTTTGTTACAATTTCCTTCCGCTTCAGTGACAACGAACGATGTGCTGCGGCTCAGAATGTGCAGTGAATTATTTTTTGTTTCATGATGACTAGTTTATTTTTTGGGAACTCGACTTGGATAAAGTATGCATGGGTGCTTTGAAGGAAGGATATACAGAAGACGAAGAAGAAGACGAAGAAGAAGACGAAGAAAAAGGTTGAATGAAAAAGCATCTCGCATTATAACTCCACAATGAAACGTGGCAATGATACGCACAATTTTTTTTATTGTTTGTAGCTATACGCCATCATTTTATGTATTTGTACAGGCCATTAAAGCAAATATATAATGCATGCATCATGCACACCCCGATAAGGCCAAGGAGATACACTTTCCGCAAAATGTGAATGAAATGGTGTCATTTCACATTAAGAAAGCTGCGCTGTGGCTGTGCTGCGAGTGCAGAAACAGGAGAAAAGATCACAAATTGTGATATGTTCAGTAAAATATTCAAGGCAGGAAAGGTTGAATTTATATAAGTTTTATCAGCACCATGCACCACCATCACCACCGACCGTCCGTACCCGGCAAGACACAACTCTCCAATTATCGAATTCGCCTTTGGACCTTTGACTCACCTGTTTAGTATTCATTCATACAAGGTAATCTACCTGCATACCATGAACGAACCATGTACTCTCCCCAGTACTTACTTAGTGAGCATTGGTGCTGCTAATCGCAGTTGGTCGATCATTTTATTAAAGACTTTTGAGTAATAACCACTACATGCAATTATACACGGTCAGTTGCCACTGAATTATAATTTGTCAATTTAACTGGGTGGCTGAAACAAGTCAAGATCAAGTGAAGTGAAGAAAATCCCTCTTAAACAAGAAAACAAGAGCAGCAGCTGCTGGCATTTCGACGAGAGCATATATATACATAATATATTATGCTTATACATGAGCAGCTGCTGGCATAGTACATAAAATGTTTTATTTGTTCCTCTTTGAATTTGATTCGATACAACTTTTAGTGGATAAAGTGGAAAAGCTGACAAGCCGTAAAGTGAAGGATCATGTACGTCAAGTGAGTACAAGAGATATAACAACATAAGAGCCCACTGCAGCTAGCTCCTCTTTGAAAGAATATACTGGGCATAGTATATAGATTTGAGATTGGAGCTATCAACCACATCTTTCAAGTTGCGTGGCACTCCCAAAAGGAGAGAAAAAAAGAGAGTCCAAGCAAATCAACACAACTTTATTTGCTCCACTTGTTTGTGGCGAGGGCAGTGTAGCGTAATAATCTTAATCAACTCTCGAATTATTGACCACGATTAGGATCTTTAATTACACTCGGAGTGTGTATAAGGAGGTTTTTGTGCACACATGAATTATTTAGTGAAATGTATATAATATGCAGAGTGAACCGAGGAGAGGAGAGGAGAGAGGGACGCGCTTCCCCACAGGAAAGTCGAGATGAAAGGACACAAAAATTATAAAGTTTTTAGAAGGATACCCAGTATAATTGGCTGACGATTTTCTCTCGTAAAGGAAACTCAAGACTCAAGTCTTGGAGACGACGGCGACGATGATGAGCATTGGCAGAACATAAAGTTGTTTTTTTTCTGACAAGACTACTCACGTAACGTATATTTCTATTTTCTCAAAAAGTCGGAAAAAGTAAGTACGTGGAAAAGAGTTTCTCGAGTAGTGCTCAGTTTTTCATCTTCATCCAGACTTTTTTTTCCTTCTGTGAGCATAAGCGAGAGGCAAATAGAAAATTGTCAAGGCTTTTCGCTTGCTTACTCACACAGCTCAATAACTTGAAGCATAGCTTTTTGATACGGTTCAGCAGGCAAGTAATTTCACTGGAGGTTTAC
Organism: Dicranocentrus wangi; assembly: GCA_036850665.1. NCBI lineage: Eukaryota > Metazoa > Arthropoda > Collembola > Entomobryomorpha > Entomobryidae > Dicranocentrus > Dicranocentrus wangi. The sequence goes on along the minus strand of JAANSN010000083.1, from coordinate 81,133 downwards.
ATTGCTGACGACTTGTGGGATGCTGGGGACTTGTTTTGAGAGACTTTTCTAGTTGAGCTCTTCAACTAAAACTTCCTTTTTCGATTCGCGGACACGAAATGCTCCTTCTTCGCAGTCATGTTTTTCCTCCTCCTTGTTAAAGTTGTGGATGGCAAGCGAGATATGACGGCAGAAAGAAATGAAAGGAAAAGAGGACAGATTATTTAGACTCAATCTGAGCTTGTGTCTTCCATAATAATCATCTAGTCATTTCCAGATTGGATGATGATGTTGATGACGATGATGGAACCATACTATAATAAAAAAAAATGTGGGCCTTGGCGTGTGGGTATTTTTCCTAGTACTTCATCAAAAGCTATCCCATCCCATTCTGGAGTCACTCACTATATGACCATGTTTTGACTTGACATTTCAAATAATATAAAACTTTAATATATTCCAGGAACGGGAACATGCGGAGGTGTAAAAGGAAAATGTGTGCAGAGGAAGAGCAATTCCAAAAGTAAAAAGGAAGCAATTGCCACATTACAAAACAACAGAGAAAGAATAATAACCTATTTCTATGTATGGCTTTCTCTCTCGCCAAATGTGGTAAACAGAGAAAAAACACACCACCTTATCCCTATATACATCCTATAACCAGGCTTCACGGGGAAAAAAATCTGAAAAGAGAAGAGAAAAAAAATGTTCTCAGTTATTCTCCAACTTTTCTCGCCTTTTCTCTCCGTTTTCCCTTATTGCATCAGCTTTTACTACTTTCACACATGCATAAACACATGATGAAAGGAGAAGTGGAAAAAGCAAAAAAAAGCGTATCAAAAATGATGATTCCTTGATGCAACTCATCTGCACCTAGCATAGCACTAGCAGTCGTGTACACATATACAGACGATGAGCAAGCATGACTTTTTTTCTTTGCTAAAAAAAGCTTCTTGGTTTAGAAAAAAGCTTTTTTCTCAGCCTGTTTTCTCTACTTATGCAATAAAGAAATTGGATGGATATAGAGTAAGCTGTTACATTTACAGAGGATATTTTGTGATACACACCACTCGCATACCACTAGCATACCACCACCACCACGACATACTGTGGAACGGATAATAATGCTGGGGAATAAGGAAGTTGGTGAGGGAAGTGGAAAAGACGATATAAGTGGAAAGGGTAGAAAACGACAGGAAAATAAGATGGAGTGCGAGAGGGAGAAAAGGGAAAACCAGTGTGATATTCTGGTACACAGAGATGGTTCCACGATGAGAGGAAAAAAACGTCTCGAGGGACAGAGCAACTCGTTTATTGCCGAGATTTCCCCTCAGCTTCAGTATACGCTTCACTCAGCTCATGAATAGCAAATAAAGGAAAACCCATTATCACGCCAGCCTGAATGATGAGCAGAAAAGAGAGAAAGACGAATCAGAGAAGAAGATTTTCGCCACTCCTCACTTGAATACCAATAACGGCCATATCACCATCATATCTTTTTTCTTCCGTGGAATCGTCCTGAGTGTCGTCTTTTATTCCGAGCAATGTTCCACTTCCATATTCCTTTTTTGTAGGATGAGTGAGGTGGTGGTGATGTGTTGAAAAAGGGTTTGCAGAGACTTTTTGGTCTGGCTGGTTGGAATAAAATGCAAGGATTTCTACTCTTTTTCGAAAAGGAAGAAGTAGAAAATACAGCTTTAAAGGACAGGAATGATTGGATAATAATATCGTGTTTGTTCCTATTTTCTCAGGAAATACCTGGAATTGAGTATACTTCCGTTTGTCTCCTTACACACCCTTTTTCGTTTTCCAAGATATCCACTGTGTTTAAAAAATGCTAAAATAAATGTCTTGGCTAGTCACCGATGTATGCGCTTCGAATACAGGGTACATTGTTTGTATATTACCTAGCGTGGAGAGAGACGCGAGCTATCTGTTAATGAATTGACAATACGGGCATTTCAAATTTTTTTTAAACGACACACAAGTCTAAAAAGTTAAATTAAAAGGCTTTAATTACAATTTAATAAAGCCAGAATATTGATATCTCATAGACAAACTCCAATTCAAGTGGTGTGAGTAACCTAATCCAATGCACATTAGCGGTGCATATTGCATACCCATATATTTCAGATATTTGTTGCTGCGTAAAGCGTTTTTTTAGTGAAAATGCTAAAAGAAATGTCTTGGCTAGTCACCGATGTATGCGCTTCGAATATACGATACATTGTTTGTATATTACCTAGCGTGGAGAGAGACGCGAGCTATCTGTTAATGAATTGACAATACGGGCATTTAAAATTTTTTTAAACGACACACAAGTCTAAAAGGCTTTAATTACAATTCAATAAAGCCAGAATATTGATATCTCATAGACAAACTCCAATTCAAGTGGTGTGAGTAACCTAATCCAATGCACATTAGCGGTGCATATTGCATACCCATATATTTCAGATTTTTGTTGCTGCGTAAAGCGTTTTTTTAGTGAAAACTCCAGCAAATAAATTACTGTCAGGCGACCCTCCACCTGTCATGCAACACAATAACAGAGTGAGCAAGCCTCTATTTCTGGCGAAAGGGAGTGCTAGCAATAATGGAAAAAGCATATGTAAAGCACGATCACGATAAGGTATAAAACCTCTCCCTAAATTAAAGTCATTCATGTTAGCATGCCATTAGTATAGAACCGGAAAACATGACCAATTGCTCCTTTTATGCCCATGGACAGCCGTGCCAACAGAGTAATACACTAACAAAATGGCAAAATGCACACAAATAATAATAATAACAGTACACCTACAGATGTGGAAAAGTGACTGAGCATTATTTAAAAGAGTTCTCGAATATCCATTGGAAATTGTACATATATATCCATCCATAATAACTCTGTATTGCCACTGAGCTTTGCTCCGTCCTTCCAACCGATCCCCTCTCTGCTGCCACGGCCCTCATGGTGTAGTTAAAAGTGAGGTGAAATAAAAGCGCTTGTTGAATGAAAGGGTGTCAAAAACGGGAAGTACTTTCGAGCCGTGTCAGAGCCGTCTCACAGTGAGAGGTGTGGTTGTGTTGAGTTTAAGTACAATTTACCAGAAACATGTTATCATCATTACGGATTACATGGCTGCATGCATGGTGGAAAGCTGATACGCATCTCAAAATACTTTCGCTTTAGGGAGTGGACACACGATATATATACGTATCCACTTCGCTACTGTGTGTGTGTGTATACTTTTTTAAGCAAAAACTGAGCGAACCTCTTATCGGAAAATGGGGAGATCAATTAGTATTTAGAATTAGATGAGGGCAATTTAGCTACTTCATAGGTTGTCCGTGTGTTACCTAAACTGCACTCGTTTTCCTATTGTTCTCCGCTCAAAGCAGCATTACACACACAGCAGCATAATTTCTATTTCGGCATGCTCTCTCTCTCTCTCTCTTTATTTTTGCTCATGCAATTTAAATGGCTAATAATAATGAGGTTTCTCTGCTGAAAACGCGGAAAACACGTATGTATTTTAAAAACACTGCCCATGTATGCAGCAGTCTTGTGGTGATGATGATTATGTTGTGGCTACTGGATAAAAGACAGGAGAGAAACTGGAATAGAGATGCGTAGATAATATCCCTTGGGCCTACACAAACCTCCGGCAATTTAAAGGGGAAAAGGGTGTAAGCAATAAATACTCAAGTTTACATATATGTACATATTATATATCCACTACACTTCAGAGTGTGACCACATATTCGAGTTTAGTTGCATTATATACGTCGTTTGTATAAAAACCGGGAAGGGGAAGCGTGTAGCCTAAAATGTATTTGTACAACTTATTGAGACTCATAAAAGGCAGTAATACAGCGATCCACGCGATAAGTGGCACACTGTGAATAGCTCTTAATCGTTTACTGCGCTCCTAATGATCCCCGCACATGCAAAACCATTGTATATATCTATTTAGCAGTAAACAATATGTACTTGAGTGAGGGAGATCTCCGAAGAGAGCAATCTAGCTCCATAAAAAAAACGTCAGCTCAGCTCTCACCGCATTCACTCACTTACTCCCTTTCTCATCGTCAGTATATAACCCTTACGGCCCATTTTGTATATAATATTCGGTTTGTCCTCCTGTGTGTACACAAAAGTGCATATAGGTTCTCATATATATGTCGGGACGGATGGTTGGGTAATACGAGAGGAGTGTGTGACCTTTGCTCACAAAAGTTTATACGAACCACCTTGCCATAATGTTCCGTAACACAATATACATATATCCATAATACTGCACGGGAGAAACTGTGTGAGCTGCGGTGCGGTACCATTACATAATTCTAATTTCCATGCTCTTTACGGAAATGGTCAAAGTATACCCTTTGCAACTCGTTCTACTCGATTCCTTTCAAGTGCGGAAGTCATTAACACATGGAGAACACAACGGTTTAAATAAAAACCGATGATATGAATGGAGCCTAGCACGCGGAGGGTTTTTCACAGGCTAGTGTGTGGACGACGGAACAATGCCCAGAAAAAGAGAGCAATTAAGCACGCTTTCAATATCAGAAAAAGTTATCAGGGTGGACGTGCACTCGTATACTCACACTTCCCCAATCATCTCCATTTCTAATGAAAATTGCGTAGAATATAAGGAAGGATTATTATTTAGACAGTCAAAAGGAATAAAAGTTGACGTCGCATTCCGCTTGCTTTCACTGTTTTTTTATTATTATTATTTGCTGGCTAAAACGTCGCCTTTCTGACGACTAGCCGTAAAAATAAACCCCCGTTGATTTTATCCGAATGCGTGGCAAATCCCTTTTAAAAGATGAAAACGCAAATGACTAGTGCGGCGAATGCATAGGAAACTATTACCATTTAAAACTTGGATTTATGCAAATGTACGGTTCACAAGGATAAATTAGCGTTTCCTTTAAAAAGCGAAGCACTATGAACTTAATTCGCTCCACCTTCACAAAAAAAACTATATATATTTTATTTTTACTTATACTTTTTTTTTCTCAGAACATTAATTCAAATCACCGTATCCCATTATCTATTCCCATGAAAAGCGATAAAGTTAGTGTAGCGAAAAGGGTTACAAATAAAAAAGGATAAAGTCCGTAAAAAATCTTTTAATAAAAAGTGGAGAGGAGAACCAAAAATGCCAGAAAGAAGATAAAGCTGCTGTAACCACATTATATGCAAACACTTGAGTAAATATTGACTAAAAAGAAGGATAAAATTTTGAACTGTTCATTGCAATCCAAGCTGTAAAAATGAAACAAGGCGAAAAGAGAAAGTTTTTTTTTCTCTCTCTCTCTATTTTCTCCCTAAAGGAAGTCGGAAACGGGCAAAGTGTGTGTCTACTTGAAGTATACATTACACCAGCATTAAGTCAGCAACTCAAGGATATTTCCTAGTCCATTATGGAGCATGGTATGGTGAGTAAGTAACAATGCGGAGAAATTTCTGGCAAGATTTCCCTAACTGAAATGAGCTTAAGGAAGAGAAAAAGAAAACTTTAGGGGAAAAGCATTAAATGCAAGACACAAGACAATATCAACCTCTAATGTTTTTCCCTTGGTAAAAGAGATAGGCAGAGAGGCAGGCAGATATATAGTGAGTGAGTGAGCAACTTTGGGAAAGTGTTTGTAAAGTCGTATTCCCAGTAAAACTCGAAAATGGACATAATAAGGCAAACACTGTTGGTGGTGATGGTTGTGCTATTGTTACACAATATATATGTTATTTTCTCTGGAGCTCTTTCCTCTCTTGCGCGAATTGAAAATAAAAAGGCTTAAACTTACAACGTTGTGTACTTTACACGATTATTATAAGCCCTTTTGAGTATAAGATTTTTTTTCCTGAGGAAAAGTAGAAATTGTTAAGGAGTAGTGGTGGTGGTGGTGGTGGCGAGAGCAATTCCTTTTAAGTTTTTTGGCTCTGGGAGCTTTATACGTGTATATACTCTCTGTGAATTCATTCATATTCTAGGTTGGGAGTTAGTTCACCGAGGACAAAAGAAAAAGGAGCATTAGTTGTAAACGAGAACATTAAGTTGTGCTTTTGTATTATTACCATTACCATTGTTCAATGTATAGTAATAATGTCCGCTTTTTCGGGATGTCTGTCTTAACGGTTTTGTTATTGCTCTTGGTGGAAACTTATATCAGTATTTTCATTTTCCACTATACACATCTATTACCCGAGCTATGGAGTATGGACAGGGAGATCCGGAAATCATTTGGTGCCGTACATTGTGTCTAAGAGCTCACTCTTTTATTCTCTCTATTACCCGTGTCCAATGGGGAAAATCGATATTGCGGCCTTCTTAATGGATATTTCATGACATTTTCCTTCAGAAAAAAAACTTTCACTCTGCCAACTCAGCCCTTAACTAAGTTGCAAAACTATGTTACATTACCGCAACATGAACATTCAATGAGGTTCTTGGGGATAGCATAGCTATATACTTTGAGGCAACAAGCTTGAGGAATGCGTTGAATGTGTGCGTCCTATGGACTTGCAGAGGCAATTCGTATGAAATCCAAAGAGCCTTATACCTACATACTACCTATATAGCATGTCAGTGATTGCTTTGAATGTCTCCTTTTACCCAATTCCTCGAGTTTCACGGGTTTCCATTCACCAAAATTGTGAGGCTAGAAACGACGTGACATTATCCATTTTGGCTCCATTCCATTTCCTTTTCATGTATTCATAGAGAGAGAGAAAAAGTGAACAAACAGAGAAGTTGTTTTTTTGGGTGGCTGTCTCCGAGAGAGAGATACATTGGATTCGAAAAATTTTACGAAAATTTTATGCCTCGTTGACACGTTTGCATTCAACTATAGCCACCCTATATACGGCATGCCAGTATGTATATATAAATATTATATTGTAGTCTACATATGGATGTATACGATGGATTCAGTTCACAACGGAAAATTAGGTTTATGATAAACTTTCCTTAAGTTTCTTTTCCTCCACGTGAGGACATGACACCCTGAAATCATTTGGTTTCGTACGTACGTAGATTTTTATCTTGAGAGCTACCTCTCTTACACGAAAGCCGTTTCTCAGTTATCAAACCAACCTTGTAACCACCCTATCAATAGAGTTTCATTAGACAAATGAGAAAGTAATTGAATTAATTCCTTCTTACAGCGTGCACAGTATGTTTATCTCCTTATTAATTACATTGTTCTCGGGCGACAGCATTCAAATCGAGTCTTAGGCGTCTGCAATTGCAATACATCATAAAATATATCTCCATCCATAATCATGACTTGCCATCCTGTAAAAACCATATAAATATTGGGGAGGAGGTGCGATGGAAATCCTTTTCATATCAAAAGGCTGACTTTGATCCTACTTAAGAGGAGTTCAATGCTATATTTTTTTCTCGTCGGCCTTTCTATAATATGAGTTGTATTGTAACAACTAGTTTTTTTTTTTATAAATTCATCATCGCCGTTTTACCAAGTGAGCGTACTCATCGTATAAAGCCATGTACGGAGACATAGATGTAATGAACCATTAAACACTGGAGTTTGAGCGTTTTCATCATTTGTCACCAAAAAGAACTTGAACTGCTTGACTACCACTGAAGGGTTTTTTCCTCAATAGACGGGCGCATTTTCCCCCAAGCTCTCAAGCTCTATTATTCCGAGCACATCTCCCGTTCTACACGTCTATAAACATCATTCATATCCTGAGACGTCATCTTTTATGCAAGTTTATTTCATCACAATGTATCACCGTCGTCATCGCCTTGTGTGTGTGTGAAACACATCATAAAAATCGTCATCCGTACAACACAATCACAATGTAATATACATGTTACCCACGAGAGCTGCAGCATAAAGAGGGAATAGTTATAGCTATAGCTATAGCTGTAGAGCGGTATGAAAGCTTTTTGGCAACTCATGCTGCCTAATGAAATTGTAATTGACTTCTCTTTGTTACACTCACTTAGGGACAGTCATAGCTCCCTTTAGAATTCCAAGAGAACTGTAAATCCCATATAATCATCATTAATAAAGTCTCACTCCCGGGTTATGAAAATGAAAGATCATTACTGCACCTATTATCACTATTTTATGGAGCTTTTGCTGGCAACGGCAAGTGGCAGTAGTGATGTGGTGGCAGACGGCATCAAAAAATTATTATATGAACCTATATGCGACGGAACATTGTGTTATATAACACGTAAAAACCTGTGTAGTTAGTTATACGAGTGTTTACTACTAATAATACGAAAAGGTGGAAAAAATAATACTGTTGCATTAGAGTTAGCGGCTCTGGTTCCCGTCATCATCATCGTCGTCAAAGTTGTTGATTATGATGTGATGGGAATGTAATGGAGGAGTAACCAAGTAGCTCCTTCAGCGACAGCTTCACTTCAGAGACTTTTTTTCCTCAAGCAATATAAGCTGTGCGAATGCAACGAGCCATTCGATAATGATTTTACAGGATGATGAGTATCAAGAGTCGGTGGTGCAATGCAGTCGGGCTATGTAGTAATAAATATTTTTGATGATAAAGTGAGCAGTTCATGAATTCTACATTATTAATGGCGCTGTTAAGACCTTTATGGATGTGTTGGATTATTATGATGCATGAGTGGCGAGCGACGCGACGGATGACTAAGGAATAATACGGGGTGCAATGCATATGGGCAAAATCGAGACAAAGATGATGTGGACTGCCTCTCAGGATGATAAAAGACAAGGAATGACGTGTGAAATGCACCGGTTATAAAATGATTTGCGTTTTCAAAATGATTAATGAGCATAACAAGCCAGTTGCAGGGTAATGTCTTTATTCTCAGTTTATACACCTTCAATTAATAGGCAATTTACATATAAAAAATATGTTATTCATGAGAGAGCACAAAGTGAAGAGTTTCATTTTTTGTGAGCCTTCCTTATTATTCCGACATGTTGACCGAGTTGAATTGCATGTAAATCGTGGTTTAAAAAAATCTGGATAATAAGTGGAATGACTCAGGAAGTTGATCTAACCAAACCAAAAGTGCTTCTTGTTGGCGACGAGGGACTCTCTTAGATTGATTTGGGCAATTATTATCGGGGACGGATATAAAAAGTGAAAAGTGAACAAATAAAACAATTAAAGTGAATACAGTGAATATATCATTCAAATATACTTACATGAAATCCCTTGAGCTTGACATTTTTTCAAATAAAATCACAATGTTTTATATGAGCTCAAAACGGAAGATGATAACAAGGCTAATAAAAAAGCAATAGAAAAGATGATGATGATTTAAGCCGGCTGAAAAGTGACTAACTCATAGTCTCAGACCCATTTACATAAAAGACTGCAGATGAAAGAGACTGAGGGAAGGCTGGAATGGGTAATGCTAATAAGAGTAACACGCAGCTCATTTACATGCGTGTTGCAAGACGTAAACTGCTGTTCATCATGTTAATTTGTCACTTTAGTGCAATTACGACTCAGCATTATGAGACCATTAGGGCTAGAGAAGCGGCTAAACCAGGCTTTTTTGAGTGAGAAAGAAGCAATTAAAGGGGAAAAAAGTAAGTTTCAGGAAAGGGAAAAAAATTGTATGGTTAGGTTATCCTAACGAGAGAGCGAGACTCTGCCAGGAAGAGTTTTTACTAATGTAAAAGAGCATCCAGATATATACTGAATATTTATGTAGTATATAATATGTATGTGGTATGGGAATATAAAGCCAAAAAGATAAGGGAGGATTTCGGGGGGAAAGTCATTTTAAGTTTTTGGTGCTTTTCGGATATAAAACCGGCGACATTATATAGTTACGTATAGGGTGGAATGTGGAATAGGTTTTAATACCGTATTTTATGAGGATGATGACGGTAGACTCTGGTTGGAGTAGAAGGATATTGTGAAAACATGGAGAAACACTTGACACAATGTGAGCTCAGTAGAATTTTAAAAGCGTTTCCCATTTCCTGAGCTTCATTTCCTTTGATCTCTAGACTCTTCTGGAGTAAGTGGCGTCATTAAGAAGACACTTTCCAATGTACCACTACAAGTGTGTAATGTGAATAGTTTACATGTGCACATAATGCATATAGTGTGAATGCAGGCAAACTTTTTATATATAAGGGCTATTGGGGCGACACGCTTATATACCGAGAGAGAGAGAGAGCGAGAAACTTGTGGAAACTAAGTTGGACGAGAGTGGAGCTGAGATTTTGGCCTGTAGTTTTAGGATAGGAGCATGGAGCAGAGAGAGAGGGAGAGAGAGAGAGACAAGCAAAGAGAGACGGAGGAAAACTTTTCCCTAAATTGAGTGCTCCATTCTCTTGAGACGAGATGGCAAAACTCTATAAAGCGCCCATTTTCCTACAAGTCTCTCTCGATGTGACAAATTGGCCAATCTCTTGGTTAATTCGGGTGGAAATGCGACACGTCTTCCTTTCCACTATAAACCGAAAAAGATTTGACACTCTCAGGATGAAAGGCATCCCACTTGGGAAATCACTCGAGGCAGAACCCGCCTTTCCCCGCCTCTACATCTTTCTGGTTTGTCTCTTTCTTCTCATCTAATGCTCTACATGCGTAAAACGGATCCATTATCTGCTCAAACCTATCCGCATACTGGGAACATTATACTTTACAGCAAACACTTCCACTATCATCGATCCCAACCTTCGAGTGAAAACAGTTAAGTCACACTTTTCAACTCGCGGCTTCATTCGCTGCTGTTCTTTTAAAGTTATTACTTGCTTGTACTCTCTGCTCTGCTCTGCGTGATGCTAGAAAATAAGGGGACAAACGACGGGAGAGTCATAAAGAGATCGAAATGATCGGATTTTATTTCGGAATATATATATATATATATATTATGCTACTTGAGTTTAATTTTCACACTGACTTGTACAAGACATTATTTTGATAAGTTAGTGTTTTACAATATTTAACCGGAAATAAATGCGTGCAGTTCGTACAGTATGTCATCTAAAATTATTAAATGCGAATGTCATTTTTGGTTTTTACTCTTTCATTTTTTTTATTTGCGTATGAATTAGTTTATAAAGCATCAATCTTATGGGTTTGGGTACGAATCGATATTGATACATAACTGAAAGTCTCACAAGTTGCTCCGGCTCGACATGCAGATTTATTTACCTTTTCACTTTCATTCCAGGAAAGGTTTTGCCAGTTGCATAGTTTCAACATCGACAGTACTTAAAAGTTCGGTGAAATGAGGTTCGCCCACCCGGACTCTAAGATTATTTACTTCGTTACGAAATAATTGAATAAGATCGACAGTGTACACCACATCTCTAGATGCAAGTCGCTTTTTCCGAAGGTCATTTTCAGTCACCACTTCATCGCTTTCACGGGTTGATTCGAAATCAATTACACAAAGAGAACTGAAAACAACATATAACAGCCATCATTTTCAATTAGCATCGACATGCAAATACTAAGAGCAGCCACAAGTCATGAATATTTACTTACTCTACAAACTTTCCGGTTAAATCAGACTTCATGATATCGTTCAATGTTTCAGAAACGCCAAGAAATATTCCACAAACCCGATGAAGGACAACCTATAGTATAAGACAAAGTTTAAAATGAAACATTGCTTCAAAAAGATTTTAGGATTTTATGACAAAAAATCAAGTAATACATAATCGTACTCACTTGTTCACAGGTTGACATAAGTTTTAGCAAAGCAATGCTAATTAGCTTCCTCCGTTCTGGTTGAACTATGTATGAAACTTTGTTGCACATTACGTCAGTTATTGAAGCAAGCACTTCACTAGTTGTTTTCCCTTCTGATGAAGACACGTATTCTAAGCCGAGTTGAAAAACTGGTTCACAAATGAGAAGAAGCCGCGAGACAACTGAGAGATATAAGGAAAGTAGCATTGGGGTGTCTAATCCGTCGTGTGCTGCCCTAAAATTGCACAGTTAAAACAAACATACAATTAGAACTAGCCCTTTAAACTTTCATTTGCTATCATTATTAAAATCACACATACTGGAAAATTTTCCCAATGATTGGTTTCACTGCATGCGGTCCATTAGTTGGCGACGTTCTCAGTAATGTTTCGACACCGCGCAGTACCATTGTGATGCCTTCCACTCGCATATCCGACATTGTTGAATTCAGTTCTGTGCAGACTATTGCGCCAAATCGTTCCGCAAATATTTCCGGATACACAAGCGCATAGCAGTTGACAAGTTGTACCGACATTTTCAAATGTTCGGTGGATATGGTTAAGAGTGGGATTAAATTGTCCACCAGCTGAATAAAGCTTTCCCTGGAAATGATATTTTTCTTATTATTTTAGATAAGCTGTAAAAATGACTACACACACACGCTTCCGTTCTTATTACTTACTCTGGAGGATCTGGTGCGTATTCCATTAGTGCAAGCCACAAATCCAAGCCGTCTTCAAGAAGGTACACGTGCTCTGGAGTATTCAAATCCGTGGCGATACGAATAATGGGAAAAACAAATTCGCGAAGTGCCAATGCTTCGGATCCCAACGCGTGAACGAGTTGAATGCACGTTGAGACTACAGCAGCCTTCAGCATATTGTGCTCAGTGTTCCAAAGAAGGGGAAGATATTGTGTCAAAGCAGCGATTTGGGATGATGATTTTATTTGAGGACCCATCCTCTCTATCAGAAAACTCATTGTGTGCAGTACTCGCATCTGTAAGTGATTCAATTTCAATTCTACAGTATAGAACAGTGTAAATACATCATAAGATTGCAGTAAATTTTGTTAACCTACCTTATTGTCGCTTTCTCTGACATCTTTCAAAAGCCCGAATAAATAATGAAAAGTGTCTTGCATAAATGGTAAAAACTGTTCCGGAACGAATTCAAAATCGTCGAGGCATAGCCGTAAGGCTTGTGAGGAGCTTAACCTGACCTATAAAACAAATGAAAGTACTATATACATCTATTGCTAAATACAAACAGTAATAGCTAAAGCTAAAAATCTCACTACTTACAACCACGTCAGATGAGCTAAGACCACTACGAAGTAAGGCGTAAATGGTTGGGCGTGAATCAGGACTGACTTTTACACCAGTCCACTGACCAACTAACCAAGTTATGCGTCGATGTAACACGGGAACCGGGAGAGATAATTCGTGAATCAAAGTAGATTGGAGCCATGTATCAAAGGAGAACTGCGGTGCAAAGAAGTTAAAAGTTTGCTACAATACCGTAAACTACTAGAGATACACAAAAAATAACAATGTCAAAGCTTCGCCCAAAAGTAAATTAATTACCTCGTCATATAATTCGTAAGCGGTTATCCCAGCAGCATTGTACAGAGCGTCTTTTGCTAGGATGACTTGCAAATCCTGAGGGTCTTTTAAAGGGACCTGGAATTCTTGTAAAAGGCTCAGCAGTACTTCAACGGATTTGTGAAATTCCTTGAACAGGGTAACGAATAATGTTTCTGCGCTTTGCTGTGAATAGAGTAAAATTTAGTGAGCAACCCGGCTTGCTCGCTTATTTTAGTGTACTTGTCTTGTAACATGGCTTACCCGTAAATTGTACTTCCAAGTTTCGCCTGACTCTTCCGATCGTAGTGCTAGAATATAACATATTAGAAGGTTATTCACGAGAAGTTGTTACTTTTTTTTTATCTGTAAGCAGTAGTAGTCTAAATAACACACCGAAGTCTTCTGGATCTTCATTCCAACTTTCCAACTCAGTCTGCGTTAGAGGAAGATATCGGGTCGCTAAAACTCGAACAAGCACTGTGAGAGTTTCATCCGTGAAAAAGCGATTTTTAACTTCTGCGGCTTCGTATGTTAAAGGGCTGGTTTCTGGAGTAGCCATACTCACACTGCTTCGTCTACCACCTAAGCAGCAATTAATAAAAAGTGTAACAAGATAACAGCAAGTTTGCAACCCACATACTGAGTACAATTGAGTACATACATACGCAAGAGTACATCTTGAGACTGAGAGAAAGGAATTAATTACCTATATTGGCTTCAAGTGTACGTGGAGGTCTGAATTCAGTACAGAGAATGATTGCTTTCATTAGATTTAATGCGTGAATGGCGACACGTTCGAAAACTATAGCTCTTCCTTCTTCTGAGAAGCCAAAATAAGCAGCGAATTCTAGACCAGCACTGAGAAACGGCACGAAAGATAATGGATGAATTTCCAACAGGTCCGCAATAACTTTCCACATTGTAATTATGTGCTTTTCCAACAAGGCGGACGTATCATGTCGCGTGGAACCTGAAATCATATAATAGGATTTGCAAAATGGCAACAAGGTGACAACGACAAGTTTCAAGTTAGTGTCTTTACAATGACCATATAAATTGCGAATAACAAACTTACGAATCTCCAATGTCTCTTTTGCTCTCTGCATAACAGTGAAAATAAACTTTTTAACGCTTTCGCTTTCATGTGGAGTTTTGTACCCACGAACGCAAAGAATACGCAGAATTTTTAAAGCATAGTGTGCTCTATGTATGGAATCACCGGAAGCACCTGACGATACCCAAACCAAAAATAAAGTCTCCCATAATCCACAGAGATAATCAAAGATTTCCTTCGCCATATCTTGAAATATTTTCCTGTCCCCAGTCAGCCTTTTCGTAGATAGAATTTTTATGACGTGATACGTTACCAGAAGTGCCCTAACACGTATAGAAAATTAATACTTATTAGCCACTAGAACGAATTTCTAAATGAATGAACAAGTCGACAAATCTCCCTTTAATCAATCACCTATATTGCTTTTCTACATCTGAACTTCTTATCCACTCCATTAAACAAGGCAAAAGGCTTGGCCATTCTCGTATTTCCAGTCTTGCAATTTTTGATATCACAATAGCCAGCTGTGTGGCAATATTCATCGATGGTTCAACAAGCATTAGTTGCTCTAAGGAGGCTTTAAGTGTTGCCCGCTCAGTATCGGTGATGAGACTGTAATTGAGATATTACATTATTGAAACTGTCACTTTACTTTAAAATATACTTGTATCGTATCCAATTACTAAACTGCGTTACCAATTGGGAGTTTTTCTCCAATGCTTTTCAATCCCATTCTTCAAATGAATAGAAGCCAGAAAACGCGTGTTAGTGTCAAACGAATGGTTTGCAATAATTTTCTGCAATTAATGTAAAATATATCGTTAAACGACAAGAATCTACTAAATTATTATTACATATTATGTACGCAAAGATAGAGATGTTCACCAGTAAAGCTGTGTAAAATCCACTTTGATTTTCCCATAAAGCCAGTTTCTGCTCTGCCAACTTTAGAATTTCTGGGTTCTGTGATGTCGCTCTTTGCAGCGTCTCGTATAGCAAACAAAGCCCGTTTGCTTCTTCCATTATGCAATTATTCTTGGCCAAAGTGTCCACTCTTCAATAATACAGAATTAAATCGAAATTCCCTTTCCACAAAGACCAAACAGTTAGCACCTTAGTAAACGGTAAAGATGCTGCCGACAGCCGAAGCGAAGGTCTGAATTTCTACGGTAGTTGACTTCGTCTTGACGGAACGAAACACAACGCTAGTGTCAAGCGTACAATGTAAATGCTGAATATTTCTTTCTTAACGCATAGTGTAATATATTCAAAAGTTACTGTTGAAACTCGGAACAAAACATCTGAACCTGTGAATCAGACAATACAAAAAAGTGATATACATATAACTATAAAATTAGAAACTTTTACTAATTCACAATAATAATTACCTAATTACTTACCGGAATGTATGACATAAAACTGGATGCAGCAGCAATGATGTCTGCAAATCAACCATTAAAAATATACGATGACACCGACAATTCTTAGTCGACAACTGCTGCAAAAGAGGCGCTTGGGGAACCCTGTCACGCTGTTATTTTACGTCCGCTGTGGAATACCGCAGCAGTAGTAGTAGTTTCCAAAATTTGACACAAGAAAGGCCACCGGTATGCAATCAGACTCGTCGTCGTCACCGCTTATGTCAACACATGTTTGCATTAAAGTGGTTGTTATTGTGACTCTTTTAAGATTGCTGGATCATCGGGTCGGGTTGTTAATACTGGAGTAGTGTCAAAATGTTGCTGGTTTTCAGCTGATTTCAGGCGTCTTGGACAACCCGAAAATTGCGAAGAGTCGAGTGCATTCAGCGGCTTTGATTATTACATTACTTGTGATTTCAAATTTTGAGATGATGGAAACGAAGCGTCGAGTCTCCTCCGCTGCTCGCCCTCTTGGTCTTGTACAGCAAGTGTCGTTGTTGGCAGATTTGCTCATTTACTTGCAGAATCGACCTGGCAAGAGGGGAAATTGCTTCATACGCCACTTATCATCATGATGAGGTTTTTGTAGGAGTTGTTAAAAGGATCTACAAGGCACACTCGGTCCAAATACCCCAGCCTCGTAAAAATCCAGTAAATGCAAATGTCTCTCCTTTTTGATACTCCTGAGATGTGGCTCACGTGAAAGTCGTGTGTGTCAGCAGCACAATGACAATAATACCAATATGTCACATTCCCACATCAACATCGGAAATCGGGATTATCTGCAAAATTGGCAAAAGAGACATCAGAAAACAAGTAAGATTGATATCAGCATTCTCGAGTTCTACTAATGACTAATGCAAATGATTCTATGAAATGCGTAACGTACAAGGAATTCAATGTTATATCACATCCAATGAATTAAAAGCTATATAACCATATTATCGATAATCTAAGCTATCGACGGTCTAACCTGGTGTCGGTCAGCACTCTTATTATGACCTTCTCTAAACACACAGCGACAACCTTACCCGCATGTTAGCAGGCATTCTTCTTACCCTTGAAACTCTAGTTTCGTACAAGATTAACAAGTTGTCAAAAATTCATGGAACCTCAAAACCGAAGAAATGGGAAGGCAAGTAACGTGAAACATCGGATACATAATACGTACTCTGCCTCTGCCTCTCTTTTATACTTTCAATAATGCATTCCCATATGAATCAATTATGGACAATGCCGCAAAAAGACCTTTTTTATATATCGATCAATCCTCTCTCTCTCCAAACTCTACTGCGTATCACTAATTAAGATTTTCATGAGGAGGACACAAAGTAACTGTCAGCCTACCTGCAACTCCACAACCTGTACTCCTCTCTGGAGTCTCTGCTGGAGCCTCTTCTGGAATAACAGATTTTTAAACTAAACCGAGAACAAAATACTTTTTTTTATATAAAAGTACACATCACACCACACATGTCATCTGGCTGGAATAGCTGGACGAGGACATGAGAAAAAATACTAATATCAAAGTATTTCCTACCACATACAACAACACAACTGCTCTGCACACTTCCGTTACTTAAGTAAGGACATGTCCAAACAATTTGTTAGTCGTGTCCCTTTTTAAAAAAAAACAAGCTATATAACCACGAAATCATAAATCATTCCTATAAGCTCAAAATAAATGCACATTTTCCATTTGCCGACCAAACCAACCAGCCAGACTAGTTGAGAAGTGAACTAGTATGAAAAAAAAATAATACTCTCAAACATCTTCCTCATCTTATGCAGGAGTGGAGTTGGAGTACCAGAAGAGAGGAGAGTATTAGTTAGTTAGTACGTAGTAGGCACAAAATGTACATATATCTCTCATGTTTCATATATATGTGTAAAAAAGCACACACATCATAAGAGTGAGTGTGAGTACACGTTTTTTTATTGCCTCATTCAATGCTGCTACTCATGATTTCTTCGCAGCGCAGCGCAACTACTGCGCACAGGCAATACTCTCATCATCATCATCATCATGGTCATCATATCATCAAGCACGTCTCAATGGTCTCATAAGCAGGCCTACATACTAACTTCTTTTGAGTTTATGTATTAAAACTGCGTGATTTTTATAGAACAAGTACTTTATTCACAATTTATGCATATTATGTTATGTTACATACTAGTTTTATATATATGGAAATAGAAAGTCTCGTTCTGGGAGTAACTTTCGTTCTCACTCTCTCCTCTCCTCTCTCATAAAAGTTACTCAATATATGTGTGTAAATTTATGTGTGTGTGTGGGGATATGGTAAGGATATCTACTCCTGAGTCTGAAATGTGTGGCCACATGACTACAATAGCTTTTCGGTTATGCATGAATGAAATTGTTGGTCGAAGTGGAAGAGTTAGAGAGTATACTTATGTTGCAGGCTCTCTGTACTCCGCTGCCTTTGATACCAACAGCATTGAAAAGCTTTTAGGAAAAATATCCCAAAATCTGTACAAAGTGGAACTCTCTGGCTCTGCGTTTTGTGTGGACTTGTATACATACATACATACATCGGGTTTTCTCTATCCTATCATCCCGTGCTGGACTGGATATTCCTCTATCCTGTGATACTTTTGTGTCTGACAAGTATCTGCATTCAATATTATTCTGTATGGTGTATACCTTTTTGTGGAGCTGTGTATAAGGAGCCAGAACGAGAGCGAGAGAGAGCTCAAAGGATACTCCAAGGAAGTCTTCGGACGAGAGAAATGCGACGGCTAAAGTGTGCACGTAGCTCAGCGCCTGGACTGGTTTTCAGGATGACGGCTTACGGGACTTTCGCCAGATATCAGTGTACATAAAGCTGCCGCCGTAGCCAAAATCCCTTGATCTAATTCCTCTATATGGATCAGTTAAAGTCCTGCCTGAATGTATGTGACAGTGTGAACATTCGTGCTTCTGGGTGTTGGGATTGGGAATAATAAAAGGATAAGGATAGTTTACAATTCCTGGATATGTGATGTGATATGTATTATGGAATACATTCATGTAGCAAGCAAAGCACAGCGTATGGAAGAATATTATGTCTTGTTGTTGAACGGAAGGAGGACCGAGTGAAGTCAAATGTGCAAGAAGAATGACTAAAGCGCAGAGCAGATAGATACTCGTCGTCGGGTTTTCCTCGGACACGGGACTTCTTGTGCTACTGAGCTGCTGCTGCACCCTCTTCTCTTGTACACATCTTCTCGGCCCTTTTGACGTAAGTATGGATTTTTTATAAAGGTATACGTATAATATTGTGTATTGTGTGTTGTATTTGTATGTTTACCCCGGTTAACAATATTTACTATATTGCATATTGCATTGCTCCTCCGCTTCCTCCAGATTTTCACACGAAGAAGGAACACTCGTTTTTTTTCTCTGTGATATGGGCACAGCATCTTGGGGAGGAAAAAGGGTGGATGCGAGATGACAGAGGATGTGTAATAAGTATACATACGATCAGATCAGAGCAGAGAAATCACATTCGGCCTACAAATGAGAACTCACATAATAAGTGTATTATGCTCTGCTGTGTGTGTGTACACTTTTGAATAACTATCCGATTTTGGAGGGTAGGGTGTGGAGTATCTTCCCGCAGATTGACTTTCTCTGAAACTTATCTCAACTCAACTCTGATTGACGTAAAAACAAGAGTGTGAAAAGGAGCCAAGTTCCACGAGTGTGATTTAGTGATCAATACTACACAATAATAAAGTATCTGTGTTTGTTGTTATTATTATTATTGTTTTGACCGTGGTGTAAACAAGCGTAGGTATTTACCACATTTACAAAACAAGACACGATAATATAATATAGAGAAGCCCGAGGGAAACGGACCAGAAGAAGAGGTACTAAGAAAATAATCATATATCAAAAAAATAATAAAATTGTGTGGATATTTTTTAAGGTTGATTGTGCAAAAATAAAGCATACGTCAACTTCATGTAGGTTGTTTTAGCGTTTTATTATTATTCTATGTACCTAATTGATTTGCATTTTGCATTGCATGTCTATGTGTAGTATGAAATCTTTGTATCTCGTCTGTCCAGTTTTAGTGCAATGCCTCTCGTTGTTCGCATTCGCAAATTCGCATGCACACGGGCTGATGATTTTATATGGATACGGAGTATAAAGTTTTTGTTGGTCTCTGTATTCCTCGTTATCTCGCGTAATTGATGTTATTAAGCTTTAATCGTGGGACTCAACTCGTGGGAGCTTAAATTCTCTGAAAAAAATGCTACTACTATGCTAGTTCTATGATACACAAATGTTAATAATAGTAATACATGAGATTTTTGTTCTATGTGTAATGTCTATTTGTATTTCCAGCAGGCAGGCAAACGAGATTATTTAGTACTGAACTGAAACTACTCCTCATGGGAATCGCATAAATCCAAATCCAACTGACAGGACAGGAACTCTTGAGGACGAGCAAGGTTGAGAGTGCGTGCAACCCGTTATATGACAGAGGGAGGACTGTAAAACTTGAAATATTTAAGCGTTACAGAGCGTCTTGTAAGTGTCTTGTGCAGTTCTTTCTGTGCTGTCAAACTTGATCATCATACAATAGAGTTAGTGATTTAAAAGCAATTAAGCCCATCTTGGTTTGTTGGTGTTAATTGAACTCATTGATTGATGAAAAAGACTGACTTCAATACGATAATTGGATCAACGCAATTCAACACATAGCATGCCAGTGTATTTTTTTTTATTTTTGAAGCATGAACTGTAACTCCTGAACTTCGTTTTTGTCATTTGTAGTTTTGAAATACACGCATCTAGCCCAGAGCCTAGCTCTTTATAAGAAATTCATATATGCCAAAAATTGGTTAATAGCTCAGCAGACACAATAATTAATGAACTGTTACTGGATCAGCTAAATGCTATAAATTGAAAGAAATTGTAATTTGTAATGTAATCAAAGCAACACGTTGATGAGAAACGATTAACTTGAAACATTGCCTAGCCTGTGTCCTTGTCTGATACGTGTACACAATGATTCAAAGCTAGTCAATTTTACTGTTCAGTTGAAGCAGATAGGTTGATAGAGAGGTAAGCTCTGTCTTGGATTACGGTTACGTTACGACATTAACGTTGCTGTTTCTATCTTAGCTTCCTGTAATATAATTTGATAATTTGCATGTAGTCGAAATACATAAAGTTATTAGGCTTCTGGTTTCTGTTACAGGTATCAAGATTAAAATCTTTCAACAGTTGGCAGTTGGTGAATCCGTGTTTGTTCGTTTACCTTCAATCTTCACGCATTAATACGTGACTGAACTGATAAAGGTTCTGGTCGTGTCGCTTCTTATATAAATACATTGTAAGTTCCATTATAGTTATCGTTTTCTGAATTCAGGCCTAAATAACACTCAACACAAACCATTCTTAAACAACCTCTAGTTTAAAATTATTTGAACTCATTTTAATAGGTTTGTGGGATCCCTATCGGTTCTTTACATACATTTGCAAAATGGCTGCCAGTTTATCGACTGATATTATACTACCCAATGCTCCTCCGAATTTGCTATTACCCAAACATGCAGGGTTCCTCACTAAATACGGCACAGCAAAAGATGATTACGTAAGTTTGTGAGCGTTTTAAAATGTTATTTATTTAATCAAATATCGAAAATTGAGATGTTTCTGTTATTGGTCATTCCATTGTAATATTACAGGAGTATTGCATGACAGAATTCTTAAGAATGTCAGGGATGTACTGGGGACTTACTGCACTCCAGTTGATGGATAGATTGGATTCTGTTCCAAAGGAAGATGTAGTTGCGTTTGTGCAAGACTGTTTTCATGAAGGAACAGGTGGATTTTCTCCAGCAAAGGACCACGATCCCCACTTATTGTACACTCTGAGCGCAATTCAGATATTGGCCATGTATGCCTCGTTAAATATTAATCACAACAATTTAAATCAAATAAGTCAATCATACTATCATGGAATTTCACAATTATACGATCCAACAGGTATGACGAGTTCAAAGCCGTTGATTGCTCCAAAGTAGTCGAATTTGTTCAGTCCCTTCAACAGCCGGATGGCTCGTTTTTTGGAGATAAATATGGAGAAGTTGATATCCGGTTTTCATTCTGTGCTGTTGCCACATTGTCGTTGCTTGTAAGACAACCTATCTTCCAATTCTTTATTCCCTTATTTAGAGAAATGTTTGTCTTTCTAACATTGCTAACGCATTTTTTATTCCTATATTAGAAAAAGCTAGATGCGATAGACACAAGGAAGGCTGCTGATTTCATTCTTTCATGCCAAAACTTTGATGGTGGATTTGGTTCCAAGCCAGGATCAGAGTCTCATGCGGGACTGATATACTGTGCAGTGGGAACTTTGTCAATACTCAGTATGTCGTGCTCTCCGATTTGATTGAAAAACAAATTAATGAATCTCCATCCATGATATAGATTAACGGTAATGATTTTTTTTTAAATAACAGAGGAGATTGATCGAATCGACGGTGACGCACTTGGATGGTGGTTGTGTGAGCGACAGTTGAAGTCTGGGGGGTTTAATGGTAGACCAGAGAAACTACCCGACGTTTGCTACTCTTGGTAAGGTTGCGGCTGCTACTGCAACAACAGAAAACCAATAATATAAATCGGGTGATACATTTCTAATATATTATTGTAGGTGGGTATTAGCATCCCTGACCATACTGGGACGTGGGGACTGGATAGATCAAAAGGCTTTGATCAAATTTATTCTTTCATGCCAAGATGTTTCAACCGGGGGTTTTGCTGATAGACCAGGCGACGTGGCTGACCCTTTCCACACTCTTTTTGGTCTTGGAGCACTTTCCATTCTTGGATATGAAGATGAAACCACGTTAAAGTTGAAGAAAATCAACCCAGTCTTTTGCATGAGCCAGGAAGTTATTGATAGCTTAGGAATCGAAGTTCAAATACTTCCTGGAGGTGGCGCATGTTAGTCTGTAGATCACCGATCACCAGAAGTTTTGTAACAACGCAGCTTTTGTATCTTCTTCTGTATATGATGAAAAACTTAATAGGATAATTTTTCTGTCCACTTAAAGAAAGGTTTGACCAATGCTATAGAATTTCATGTAAAACAAGTTTAATTTTATTTGAATAATTAATTGGCTTAAACGTTTCTTAGAATAGCAAATAGCAAACCTTACTAGTTATAGAGTAGTTAGCAACATATTTCGCGTACACAAAAATTCAACCATCGATTTGGTGTAGCTGTTTTGAGTCTTATTATTCTTTTAAACCATTTAAAGCAATGTTACGAGCTAGAAATAAGATCTCGAGATTTTTATATTGATAAATATAGCATTGTAGATATACGAAATACAAAGGTTACGAAAATTATGATTATAAGAATGAACAGTCAAGTATAGCCTAAAATCGGTCTATATGTACTAGAGAGGGAGAGAGAGACGTTTGATAAAATTTCATTTACTATTTTGTTTCAGTTTATGTAGGTTTAGTTTTTAAGGTGAATGTTGTTATTATGAAATGAGATATTATTATACATACAGATACAGATCCACTACGTTACTACTTCATTTATCTAAATGTAGTTTAGAAATGCGTTCTATATGACTCTGACAAAAATACACCATACATCTACAACTACAAACGGTTTTATTACAAGAGGATTATCGCATGAAAACTACCGCTCATGATAAATACTCCTTGTGCTCTGTTTGATACTTTTCTAAAAACGATTGTTATATGCACTGTGTCAGTGCGTTAGTTGGAGTGCTTCACAATTCCTGTTATGCGTACGAATTAATCTTTTTTAGAAATATTGTAAAGAATAATAAATAAATAACGGAAGTTTCGAATAGATATATCTCAAATGGCTAACTGTGCTTACACATTTGTGGGAATGTTACTGTTTGGTTTTATGTGATGACTGACAGGTAGGACACAGCACACGTTATGTCAAACAACATAATATTATACTTCATGTCTAATTTATGATAATAATAATAATATAATAAACTGAGCTAATGAGTTAACAGAGCGACACCCGTAAAATACAACATACTTTCACCACAACACCACTACTACTACTATTCTACGAGGTTTAATAGTAGTCATTAAATAAATTACCATCAAAACTTGCATTATAAAGCCACCGTAAGAGTAAGAATACTACAGGACATGTGACAAGATTAGTACAGTACTTAGTACACATTTAAAATACTGTATCTTTACAGTATATAGGTATGGGTTATTACATCGCATCGCATGATTGCATTTTTATTATTATTGTATCAGCAACTAACAATAAGACCAAAGGAATCAACGTCTTTTTTGGGATACGTAAAATATGTGAATTAAATATACCTGTTTTGTGATGCATTGAGTGAGATTAACCAAAGTTAGGTTTACAAAAGTTTGGACTTCCGCTTTTCATTCTTCCTATACTTAAATGTGCGCCAACGAAAGGGGTTCTATTATATCAGTTTTACAATCAATTGAATCATTATAAATAATGAATAAAATATTAATCAAATTTTGTCCATGAAGCACCGACTTTGCTGCCACTATTTTCACTGCCGCAGTTGGCGCTAGCCCCAAATCGGTCATCGCTATTTTTGGAGTTGTTAAAAACATCACTACCGCTTATATCAAAAGAATCACTTCCGCCACTGAAATTCATCTGGGCAAAATAATCCGTTAGACCATATTCACTTAGCAGTTCCGCATCAGTCTTGTCACTGTCTTCAAAAACATTGTTATCAGTTAATAAATCGTATAGTGGATTCTCAAGTGTGTAACCTAATCCATCTGGTGTATCGAGATCAATTAGATTCTCTTCTGATTTACTTAATCTAGGCTGAACTTGTACTCCATTTGCATGCATGCTAATTTCGTTCATTTTGGAAGCGGATGATGACGTGGAAAGCACCAAGTTATCGTCTGAACTTCGTAACATGTGGTGAGAGCTAGTAGCAGAGAGCGTATGTTTCCCTTCTTCCATTACGGACTTTACATCTAACCCGTTACGGTTTATACCAGTGACTTGGCGTCTATATGTTTTCGTAGCGGGCGTATGCCCATATTCAATGGCACTAGACCGACTTGGAGCGTTCGTGTGAAATTTGGAACGAATATCCGAGTACGCTACGTGGCTCTTTTGCTTAACGCTTTTGCCACCTTCTTTTATCTGCAAAATCAAATATCGGAATTCCTTACATTTTGAACTTTGGATGAATCTGGATTATACTATTATAAATGACTACAGTTTGCAGTCGCATTTCATTTTAACTTACCGAGCGTACGGCAGATTTCAGGGCTGAATTTTGTTTGACTGACTCAATTAAACTTTCACTTTCACGTTTCACACTCATTATCACAGCTTTCCCAGCCTTCTTTATGGCGGTTCTACAAAACATCAATGTATATTGAGTATTTAGCAAAGACAGCAAAACAACTGCTTTATTTAGGGAAAAAAAAAACCTACAAAAAAGATTTTGTTCAATTCTTTTATGTACCTATTTTGAGTCTTTCCAAAACTACCAAGCACGCGCAACCCATTCTTTCCATTAGCTCGGGATGAACGCCACGCCAGTGACTCAAGTTCAAACTCATCAGATTCACAAGACCCGGATTTAATCTTCTCTAATCTCTCATCCATAAATTGTTGAAATATCTGAAGTAGTAATAATTTCTTCTCAATATAATCTCTGTGTGAAGGGTGAGCAAACTGGACGAACCTAATGAGAACAAAATTTAAAAAAATTACTTGCTTTTTGATTATGACTCAAACTAACTGTAAAAATACCACGTGCATTTTTTGTTGTTGAAACTTACATATCTGAGTCGAAAGATTCGCCATCATTCCTAACAGCATCTTGGTAATGGCCCATAAGTTGAGCTAAAGCTCTCAGAAAAGCTCTCGCTAGACCGTCCCCTAAGACTCGTTCTCCTGTCAGATTTTTCCTTAGCAAATACACTACATCTTCAGGCATTGAGTCAAGATCTTCAGGAAATGGTGTGGTTACAGTGTCAGAATCTGCGTCAATTCTAACAATTTGTCCAAGAGATTCGGCAGGGATACGATCCCAAACTGGGAGGGGAACCCCGATTAAGAAAGGCATCGGGGCAGACAAGTAGTCTTGAAGTTGGGTAGGGAGAACAGGTATAAAAATATGCTGCCACGACATGGGGAACAAAAACAAATTACAAGCCACAGCCAGCGATGACAAACGAGAGATTTTCTTGGATGTTATAACAATGCGTCTTTCCGAGAGGAGGGCAGCAAACAACGTCAACATGGATTCTGTCGTAAGTGCGTTGTAAAACTCGCTCACATTTCTCTGCAACAATATATAATATATATTACATTTAACACATGCTGAAACTACTACTTATATATATGCTATTTAGCAATTTAGCATGACTTTTAAAACTCAATTACGTTCTCTGGAATAGAAGGGAGGGAGAGATCGCTTGGACAAGGACATATAAATGGTTTGGCATGCGTTGTGATGTATAAGCAGGTTCCGGCTTCGGGTATTGGGGTGTTATACATTCGTTCTAAAAAACTTCCTAGCCTGGCGTCATCATCTATTTCAGCAAGGTAGTTAAGGGCTCTGTAGAAAATCTCTTGCCATGGAAGAAAAGTTAAAAAGAGAACGCATGACTTTGATCCGTTCGGGTGTCTGCAGTAGCCAAACGTCCACTTGGAGTCTTCATTAGTTAATACGAACGTGAACAGCTCGACCGTTTCGCTGTAACATTTAACAAAATTTAATTACAAACAAATGACCACGGCGTAAAAATCCTTATTTGTGCACACAGTCAAAATATTCGACTACCTCATCGAAGGACACGGAAATGCAAATTGCGCTGCAGTTTTCAGTACGTCCGGTTTAGTAAAGCTGGAAGGAAATACACTTCTGATAACTGGAGTAAACCCGTTAGCTTCACTGGGTGACCGGGTGAGAGGTGCGTGGTTTGTGCTTCCATTTGTGGTAGTAGTCCAAGGGGCTTCGACAATCAAATAACATTCGAACATTCGCTTAACCCCTTTCCTACTCCTGAAATTGGCAAAATAAGTATACGTAATGGTTTACCTATTATATCACATATCACATAGACTGAGGAAATATTGCCAGGATTACATACCGTATTCTCGACCCCATTTTGATTGATCGCGAGTGTCGTCCACACTCAAAAACCTGCCGAGCAGTGTATCAATCTGTTCCTCCTGCCTAGGTCTGATAATATCTGTTTATTCAAAGGAACAAATGAATTCCAAGTTATAACCGTAACTTTATGAATGAAATATTTGCAATCCTGCTATAAACCTTTATCATCTAGGAAGTGTTAAACCACTATGCGACAGATAGCTACAATATTCCAAGTACGAAATACCCAAAAGTTGCAGTCTACACTCTACGGTTGTATGACTCATGTTCTGTTCATGAAATAGTAGGCAATGCGCGCATGCTATCATGGTATATCCTGGTATCATTACCTCTAACCTAAATACGATAAGTAACATTGCTTCTTGAATACCTAAGAACTGTTGAAATGTCATTGTCACTATATGTTGCCATTATCCCTCCTCCTATATGTATATAAACCTTTTCTTCAAGGCATGTATATACTTAAGCA
Source organism: Dicranocentrus wangi (assembly GCA_036850665.1). Classification (NCBI taxonomy): domain Eukaryota; kingdom Metazoa; phylum Arthropoda; class Collembola; order Entomobryomorpha; family Entomobryidae; genus Dicranocentrus; species Dicranocentrus wangi. The sequence goes on along the minus strand of JAANSN010000083.1, from coordinate 53,770 downwards.
AAACAAACAACCTTCTTTCTAAACATGCATGAACTCATGGTTTTCTCACTTTCAACTATAAAAAATGTGCCATCTTTTCAGTTTTCACCACCGTAATGTAAACTATGAAGGCATTGTTACAAGAAGTTGCGTGCCACGGACACTGCACCACAACCGCTACCCACCCATCCGCAATATCAATTAAATTATAGTATGAGAAACTTTTGTGTGCAGGTCCGCAGGTGTTGCGGTTTCGGAAAAATGAGTCAGTTTGTAGATGAGGGAAGTGCCAATGAAACAAGTACAGAAATCCATATGAAATTTAAACTGATCTCATCTCAGCTAGAATTACCATTACTATTTTCGATAAAGCTATTCAAAAATCAGCAACAGTTTCTCCAAGTTCCACTTATTACTTAACAGGCAAATATGTGTTATACCGCACCGTTTTTGGAATATGACAAAGCAACTACTACAACTACAAAGCTAAATATGATGAATGGATATAGATAATATACATAAAGATGATAGAATAAAGATGTGGTTCTACAATTTTTAATCCTGTGCCGCATGATGTGCATCTGAAATGTTCTGAAGGTTAAATTAGCTTGCAGAAAATGACAATTTGCGTTCGGTCGGTTCAGTCTGCTACAATTCAGTATCTCTGTCTCTGTCTGACTAATTGTACAAGACACTCTTTCCACTGCAACTTCGCAACCTCAATTACCATACTCCATTAGTTTTCATTGATCATGATTTATGTCATATCATAATTCAAGAGATTTTGATTCATGTACCTATTCAGATATGGATCTACATAAACTATAACTACGGTTCCACATATACGACTACGACATACTTCTATGTCTATTGCAACCAGCAGGGATTTTCTAGTAATTCAATTTCGCAAGTTGAGGTTTCTCTGAAACTGAAGTATTGCGGACGACTAGTCTGAAAGCTAGAATGAAAGTTGAATAATTGGAGAAACCAATGTTTTCTGTATTTATATATCGTTATACCAGATCATTAGAATTGTGTCATGATATGATCATCCATTTTATATATCACTCGCTAATAGTTCTAAAAATGAACTCGTTGACATTTGACATACAACATACAGGTTTCATTTTTCATTTATATCTTCCCAAGAAATATGAAATGGGAAGGAAACAAGGTGCTCGAACGCTCGGTGCTGTTTTATTTATTATTGCTTAAAAATCGATATTCTGGAATTCCGCGTTCAATCACATCGTCGCAGCAAAATAATACAAGATAGTAAAATACTAAACTGGGTTCGTGGGTGTTCCTCAAAAATATTTCTACTCCACCTGTTTACTTTTTAAAATGGCTCTAAACCTAAAACCTTCTTTGCAAAACCTTTAGGCATTTTACCACGAACATTAGAAGGACGGATGCATGATGATGATGATAATGATGACGATGAGTATTCATGATGAGTCATCTCTAGTCACACAAAAATGATTTTAAAACCGTGCAAAGTCTCGTGTAATATGAAATGTTTTGAAGCGGGCTTCATGTAAATATCAGGAAATACGTTTCGTTCATATTATTGGTCTTGTAAAACACAAAAATTTTGCAACATCTCACCTTATGTATCGATGAGGAACACCACACCATATATGTATCTCATGAAAGTGTCCTCATTCCCAACAAATAATAATCCCACTTTTCACTCCGATTTTGACACACACTTGAACACACAATTATCCGGAGTAGTCGTAATTTCACAAAATCCACTTGTACTACTATACTGTATTCTATCCCATTGTAATTTCTTGAATTTCCTCATCACAACAACTTCTTGGAAACGCCATCATCCTACTTTGGATCTTGAAATGGGAACAAGTGCACTCAACAGTTTCTCGTGTCGCCATTTCATCAGTTATGCACTAAACCCTACAAACCATATTTTATATTTAGCAACGAAGCATGCAAAACATTGTGTATTTTATTGTTTCAAATCATTTTTATAACCAGTTTTTCTATGTAACGACGAACTAAGTAAGTATATCAGATCAGTCAGTCACTTGCCCTTTGTATGTGCTAATGGCTCAACACCCACCTCTCTCGCCACCACCATCATAATCATCACAACTACATATTGCACATATATATCTAATACACCTTTTAGTGCTTTGTGTGCACTCCCAGTCCCAGTTTTTAATCCTTTCTTTATACGCACATTTAATGGTTATTGGTTATCATACTTCAAAGTTTATTACGATATATATCGCTAAACATCTCTCTTGCTGTATACTACATTTGTTCACCTCTCTGTATCACTCACCCACCACACACTCTAACAAACCATGCATATGTAGCATGTTAAATTTTGCTGTGAGCTCCTCAGCAGGTTCGTGTGGGTGTTAAATATGAGAGTTTGATGATATATTATTTTATGTACACAAGTGAGATTACAGAGGAACACCACTGATGATAACTCATGTATAATTGTAATTCATTCATTGCCAGTACTGCACCACCACCGTATTACTAACTGCATATATTATTTTACTTTACATTTTTTCCCATTTAAGATCCTGTTTGATTTTTGTCCTTATGACGTATCCTTCCCGAGCCAATCTGCTTTATAAATGTGAACAAGTCAAAGGTCCTCCTCTCTCCTCTCTCTCTTTCTGGTTAAATTATTTCACGAATATCACGTCAGCTGGTGTCCGATACTCAACAAATCCGAGATTGTCTGCTAAAATGTAAATGCCGTATGTCTCCCTATACTACATATTATGGATTTGTGAATGTTGTGGGTGGTGAACCTGCTGCTGTGTATCTCTCACTCATCTCACTTACTATCTCTGTGTCTGTATCTGTTTCATGCAATGCCTTTTTAGTTATGAATGGGATGAACACGAACAAGAGGGGATACGATATACGATACAGAAGGACGTGTTGGACGTAATCATTTTTAAGCATATGAAAGAAATTTTATTTTTTGAACAGGTTCTTCGCGAGCTGTTTGAGTTGAGGTTTGAGTAGCACTTCTTGTATTACATTACTACTACAGTTTATATGTATTATTGTGTGTATTTGTTTTGTGTATCCGTCTGACTGACTGAATGAACGGCGAACGGTTTGTTGATACTCTCGCTGATACTGATGATATTATAGTGAAGTTAGGATTAGTAGTAGGATCCTTTTAAAAGTTTTAGTATACAAATTCAAACATATGGTGCAATTGTGTCCTCTTTGCGGTGGATGTACTCCTGCTGTGGTGCACAGACACATGCATTTTTATTTTTATTGAAAAACCTGTGCACAGTTGAAAGGGAAAACACACACAAGTGCGGTGCGGTAATAGTAATAGTATTACCTACATTTGATGTTAACAAGGCACGTCCGTCCACGTCCACATTTATAATAATAATTAGAAGAGAGATTTTTTTATTGTGAATTGTGATACATACAATCTGATATTATGTATGAGATTGTAAACGCAAATACAAGCCATCGTTAAGCTTATAAAAGGTATGTACTGCAAATACGTAATTATAATATGTGATCTAATATAGTGGTGTAGTACTACATAACTTCAATGTCTAAAAAAGTTATATAAGATAGAATGGATGATAGGTAGATATGATGCGTGTCTTTAAAAGAGAGATGGGTAGTTTTGTAGAGATGATGTAGAAAGTGAAATTTTTTGGGGATGTTATGTAAATACAAAAGTGTCTGTAGGATCATTCAAGGGATGCGTTTGTCATTTGTTGTGAATTACATATTGCAATTATGTGTGTAGGTGGAATCATTGCTGGTGAGATTGGGTAATCCGACGGGTTTATGATGTCGTGTTGATAATCAGGATTGCAGTTTCCCAAAAACTGGAGTGTAGTCAGAGAAGAGCTGAGACGAGTGGAGTTGATTCATCGGTGCTAAGCGTTCGACAGGTGGTGATAAGTGATAAGGTATGTTATCATTTGTTTATTATTATTATTATTATTGATTTGTTATTGAACGTTGGCTACTAGCTCTTGTTTTGCGCGTGTCCTGCAACATGAATCATATAAACGAAGAAAGGGTTACTGTAGTTGGTAATCAATTACCGTAATTTGATTTCATTAGTACACAAATATTGTTGGCTGTAGGCGTAATTACTTGAATTCGAAGTTATTGCACGGAAAAAACACACTGCATAAAGTATTACTTAGGTTTAGCTAAATTACATGTAGGAGATTCTCTGAAAGGTGTAAATGTTTATGGTTAGTGGTCAGACAAAACAGAAAAGAGGAGGATCATGAATCTTGACATGATAATCGTACAATATTTTAGTCTTCTTAAGTATGATAAGGCTAACGGCAGATAATACATATATGAACGAAACGGAAGTTGTGTAGGTAGTGGTGGCGGATGTGCAAAGGTACAATCTTTCTTCCATGCGGATCTGCGAACATCATCATCGCCATCAGCCATCTCTCCTTTCTGTGAATTAGCTGTTGCTATTACATTGCAACTTGCAACGCGTCTTACAATATGCTTCTTCCTTTGGAATGGACTGCAGAACCACTTCCGTACGTCACACGTGTAGGAAGCATGGTTTGAGTTGCGGAAGAAGCAAAGAACATATTACGAAAGCTAAAAAGCTAACTCTACGAAATGAAAAGCATTCTTACCTATGCGATTAATTATATGCCATCTCAAATCTTAACTCAACAAATTGATTTGCGTATAGTCAAGTGGATTTTTTAATGCCCTATGCCGGATGCAAATATTCATACCTAGGTATTCTAAGACTCCTGAACAATCACAAAATAAAGTCTGTATTCAGATTCGAGATGTGCCTTGATGTCCATGTAGATCATTTAATCAATTAATTAATCATAATGACGACGCCACATTGCACGGGACAAACATATTACCCACTCCCGTTGCGTTGTCGTGTTATTTTAAATTTAAAAAAAAATGTACCATGTTATAAATCATTTAATCAATTAATTAATCATAATGACGACGCCACATTGCACGGGACAAACATATTACCCACTCCCGTTGCGTTGTCGTGTTATTTTAAATTTAAAAAAAAATGTACCATGTACACATGGCACATAATAAACAACGGGATTACCGGGTATATTTCGCTAGCCAAGTTTAGCAACATTTACATTCGTGGTTGCGAGAAGGTTTTACTCGTATGTGTTAATTTTAATTTTACAAAAATCAGAAGATCTCATGCGTATATCATCTAGGTTATGTATCTTCTTTGGTCTCCCAATGTGCATTGAACATACATCACAACATCACACTGTACGAACTGGATTTTGGTTAAAAACAATTCAGAGGGTATAAAGTTTTATGCAGCAATAAATCCTAAATTAGGTGCTATTATAAGATTCTTGAAACGAAACAATATTATATGCCTATTGCTATTTTGAAACCCCACAATACAATACAAAATAGACATTTAGATTTCTAATACGTTAAAATGGGTTCAATGAGCGTTTTACAATTAGCGAGTTACTTCCTACGTAAAAGGCACAGTCAGAATTCAGAATACCCATCCATACATGCACGATTCATTGCTTAACTAGCACCACACTACTATCTACTTGATATCCCATTATTCTCATTCCTCTATCAGTTTTGCTTCTAGTTTGTAAATGAGCAAATGGAAGTCATGCATGAGGGTCATCGAAAAAAGCTTGCGTTCATTGTACGCGTATATGTACTAGGTAGGTATTATTAATTGCTAGCAATGTGAATTGCGTACATAAAAGTTGGTACAGATTGCAGATATCCAGCGGCAGAACAAGAATAAAACAGCCAGGTAAATTTCTGTACATGCATACGTACGTACATTGTATTGTTACTGAATGGTTATAAATATTACAATCATACTTACACGCAAAAAGATGTGCACGTACCAGTTGTAGGAAATCGTAAAGCTGGCACATTCTTCTTAGTAAGGGAGGACGTATGACTACGAATTACGTACCTAAGAAATAACTTTTAGTATTTCTCCTGTATTCGAAGCGCTGATAAAAAAAACTCATCATTTAGTACTATATTGTGCATATTGTGGGATGGTACGCGTGCATTGTTACGTGCAGGTTTGGTTAATTATACGTTAAGCAGACGGATATATTTTATGCAAACACAAAAATCTTGTATCTAATTCAATTCTCTACAACCACTTCAACTGCAAGCGTCTCTCACAGTCACCGTCCCTTTTCACTAAAGATTTGAAAAGTAAGTACAAGTACTTTAATTTTTAAATATTGGATTATTGATTTGAAAGTGGTAGGGTTCGGGTTTTAGTACACGCTCATTAATATTGTTTAGGTTGCAACGTGGTTTGCTAGAAATAAATATTAACTGCGTAGTCTCATATACTCTCATTATCAACAAACTTTTAGTGTTCAACTCGTAGAGCGGTGTCAAGCACATAATATGTATCTTGTCTTGAATTTTACATAACAAGTAATTATCGTTTCTGGGAATGATCCATTGTTCGTCACTATGCTCATGGGAGTGTAGTTGCCTTGAAGGGTCTTTATCTCGTATATATTCATTCTTACATGGCCAATGTAAAAGGGACATTTACAATTACTTACACAAAATAGCACAGTTTGGTTCAGCAAATATACGTAAATATTCATTCATGCAATGAAGTTTGTCCGACTAGTTTTCCTCTTCACATGCTCAGACAGCGAGTTTGTATATGTCAAAGAAGTGTACTTTGCTTGACTGATGTTTTGCGTCTAGCTCGTCGTACATTACCCAAATGTAAGCCAATAATAATATCGACCTGCTGCTGCATATTGCATGTCCTGGTAAATGCCTGGGGCAAGGCTATTTTACTATTTTATTGTGAGTACTTGTGAGTGGGTATGAATTTGGTGACTTTTGTGGTATGATATGCGAAATATTTTTGCTTTGTTACACAGACAAGTTGTTTTTGCTTGCAGGATGCAACTCATGAAGCTGATTTGGCGAGTGCTTTATATCACAATCATAGAATAGATATCTACTCTACTGGCTAGGTACATCATTTTTAACTGTTCTTAATAACATTCTACCATTTGCATATACCTATACCCAAGAAGCTGTAGAGCCAGTATATTTTATATTTACATGAATACCTTTGCATTTGCAAAAACAATTGTGTCCTCATGTTGTAGACTTCAATAATTTGCTCAAAATTACATGGGACTTGGGACGAACGTATGGCTCATACTTCTAGGCTTAATACAATGGTTGTACATTGGGCATTTACTTAATTAATTATTAGAAAGTTTATCTTCTGAAAACATCTTGTGTGGTTTAGCAGTGATCTGAAAATAAATAGTGCTCTCCAGACCGAGAAGTGTCGAGCGAGTGAACGAATTTTTTGGCACACTTGAGGAGGTATTAGTATTACTACTTGCGTTTCATTGATTTCATATCGTTCACCATCATCAGACCATTGTGTTGAACTGTTGACCAGTCCGTCTTGAAATACAGAAGAACTTCAGGCTTGCTGGGTGGGACATATAACCAACTACGGGTTCACTTCTTATATGCTCGTTGTTGGTTGTTGTATTGTTTTTTAACTGAACTGGATAACGCTGTTTTTTACTGTTTTTCTTTAAATTCTATCGTGTAGTTTATCTAATGATAAAGCCATGAAAATATCTGCACGCAATGCAATGGTGACAGCAACACAGTTTCACTTTGCTAACCCGTATCCTAGTTTTACTTGTGTTGAGAAATGATTGGGGGTTGTTACATTGTTTCATTTTTAGAAAAAGATATCGCCACAATTTTGGTACACTAGCCACAAGCCACAATTTCCTTTTTGTGCCCTACATGAACTTATAGAACCGTAACATTTAAAGCTTCTATGTGTGAAAGGCGTTATTTACCTCGCCCGACCACACAACCAGGGAAAGTCTACATTTTGTGAACAAGTTATTGTCACACATTTCCAGTTCAGGTGGAAATCGGTTGGGCATTGCTTATGAAGCACGTTGGTGAAGACGGAGACGCATTATCTGTAAATTGTGTAAATATGTTCGAAAATGTTACTTGTGAAAATAGGTTACTCACGTCTGTCGCCTGTCTAAAAGATTTGAATTTGAAACCAAACAATTGGCCGTACGACTGAATGTATCGCATAAAGTTAATTTAGTTAAATGGGTTATGTGGATTTGCCGCCAGGTATTTATCCAAAGATAATAATTTCCCTGTATGATATCATGTTTTATTCTGTAGCTATTGATCTGTGCCACAGTTTAACTGGATGTGTTTTGTATGACGCACCTTGATCGGCACTTCGTATTTTTTGGATTTACTGGAAAAATCTATGAGTTGACCTTATCTATGATATTTTGATAAAACTTGGTTATTAATACTGTGAATGGTTTCCGTGCATCATATTATTATTAATTCATCTATATGGTAGCAGAACAATCTTATTTAGGTGACGGTTGTGGTCAACTTCTTTCTGGACTGCATTGGGGACTGAGAGGGAATGAATGAGTAAATATGTTAATATCAGACCAATTAATGAAGTGGTATTAAGCTCAATGATCCGTACTGTTTCACTCGCTATCATATATCATCAAAAGTTTCGTTACGATTTTTGCAACATAGACTCACCATATTATCTCATTTTGAGGATATCAAGAGCTTAACATTTAACATGGAAGCGTGCATTCATGAAAATGGGTAAATACATATGCAAATACTGACCATGCACTATATATGCACTACCGCTGTAAAATTCTTGAAATGAAGGATTCAAGCGGACAATTTTTCACTAACAACTCCTCAAAGATCGCAATTTTTTTTTAGATAATGCCACTATTCAGATCAAAAGTCATGTCAGCAGGTCTAGGCCTGTTGTGTTATGTTGTCTGAGTCTGAGAGAGTGAAGAAAAATTTAGATTTTTGTTCTAAGTTAAGGTGTATTAAATTAAAGTTAAAAGTGTTGCATGATCCTCATTTACTGGTCATTCGATCTCTAACTTCCTGACGAGTTCTTTATCAAAGTATTTTAACGACTTCTTTGTAACGAGGCTGCATTATAAAGTTTTGACGATCTCACTGTACATCTGTGTTTCAAAATCAGGTGGGTATGGATTCGATTTCTTATAGTCTTGCTACATGTTTATTATCTACATAATTGGGTAAATACCTATAATAGCTGTTACAGATATCATGAGAATGGGCAATATCTAGAAGACGTTTCAAAACTACTTGTGTTGCAGATGGAGGTTGTCATACTAAAACAAACATGAAGCAATTCAAGTGTATCAGGTGAATTTAATGGGCTCTTGAAAAATGGTGCGGGTAACGCTCTGAAAGCTTGAGCTTTTAATAAAACGTGTCAAACCTCTTATCTTGCCATTATGAACTCTACTATTTTAATATTGTTTTGTGAAAAGGACTAGGAATTGATAATAGATCCCTGATTATAAACGAATAACAAACGATTCCGTAAAGGCACTGGAATTCCGTAAATGCCCCAGGCCTGTTTTATAGTGCGCAGCTAATTTCTCCTACTTCATGTTTATAAATAGTTCTTGAGCCATTACCTTTGTTAAGTAAACAAACTATTTCCTCCTGCTTTTAATTTCGGTACTTTACAAATAGCAAGCCGCATTACACAACTACCTAGTCGTAATATATCGACATACTGTCTGGATACTGAACGGTGAACAGACACATGGAGCAAGGATATGTCCACATAACTTCACTCACCACACTTTGTTGACAGCTATGATATTGCACAAAACGAAATTCATGGTTTTGGGTAGGTATATATGCATAAAAGTAGAAAATATTTCTCAAACATTATGATTGGGACTACTGACACGAAAATGTTTTCATGTCGTAGTAAATTAGACTTTTTCTGTGTGTGTATAGTGCATATTGTGATGCAGTAGTTAGTATCAATCACTAAAATAGAACATTTTCAACAGTTTTATAAAAATCTAAAAAAACTAAGCAATTTTTTGTTTTATTTGCATAAGGTTTGTGAAAAAGTAAACATACTAACGGGAAGGTAAATGCACCTTCCACTAAATTAGCAGTACGTGGTTATATAGTCACTCGCGCGTTTATAGACAGGTAAGTTCGTATTATAGATTCATGGATTCTGATAACAATGAGAATATGGTAGAACATTTCGTCCCACCACACCACTGAGGAGCAGGCTTGGACGGGATAATTGTGTCTGATTATAATTTATTGAGAATGCGCAGATTCAAGCACACATGCGTCGTCAAGTGCGTATGTATGCTTTCCTAGTTTTTTTGGCTAATCCTGTTCACTATTTCATACAAACTCAAAATGCCAACAGGACGTATTGTGTCTGTCATAGATCCGGTAATAAGTTGTTGTATTTTTAATCGCTCATCATTGCATGCTTGTTCTAGTAATCAAGGAATGGTCTTTTATGATTCATATTTACCTTACCCTGCCTTCTCTCAGCACGTTGTATGAGTCAGTACAGGTACAGGCTATCGGGATAGAATAAAACGAGACATTAGATTAGGAGAGGAAATGTGAAATCGAAGAAAAGGGTTGGTATGGCATACCAGAAATACGCGTTCAGTTTGGCTAATCCGTACATTACAGTTGTGGCATTACAAAAGCGTGGTGAATTCTTTGCTTGAATGAAAGCTGACAGGACTGTAACGTAACTATGTTTTCTATTCATCCTGGCATCCCCTGTTTACACAGTATAAAATCCCGTTCCTTCAGAATAGGGAAAACTGTCATTAAATATTTTACATGCCAAACTATCCACCACCTGTCGTTGATTTGGATAAATTTGAGGGATTATCTGGCCTGGAAACCTTTGTATACACATACAGTAGCGTCTAATCAAAAACAAGTGTAAAATGTTCACCGATCATCCGAATTCTTATTCTTGTTCACAGATTCTAACGGTAGATTGAACCAAAGTAACTCCTCCAGGGCACAATAACCCGAATATACAGGTATTCAAATACGCTTAGAAATCTACAAAAATGGATCATCATCATCATCACGGACATGACCACAGCGGGCACTCCATGGGTATGGTGAATACGACTTCAGAATCTGCTACACCTGCCACCATAATGGGCGACCACAGCCATCACAGTGGTCATGGGGATAGTTCGCTGGATAACGGTCATGCATTGAATCACGGAAGTCACGCCGGAATGATGCACGTAAGTAACCCCTTATATTTTTTTTTTGAATTTTAAACGTTTTGTTTTTACTGGAATCACAGTTATTGATTTATATGACGCTGCACAATTAAACCAATCCATATATCAACATCCATAATTTTTTTTTTTTGAATTTTAACGTTTTGTTTTTACTGGAATCACAGTTATTGATTTATATGACGCTGCACAATTAAACCAATCCATATATCAACATCCATAATGCTGCGTCTCATTCCTAATCAGATGATGTACTTCCATGGAGGGGTAAACCAGACCATCCTGTTCGAGTTTTGGCAAACAACAGAAGCTGGTGGACTAATTTTGTCCATGGTTTTCATATTTCTCCTTGCATTTGGTTACGAAGGACTGAAATTTTATCGGGAACATCTCTACCGACATAGCTTCCAGACTGTCCAATTGAGCACGGTTGCTGTACCTGTGGAGAATGGTACTGTGCGAGAAACACATAAAACTGTTCAGTAAGTTTCTATTGCATTCTGACCGTTGCTCATGAGAAATTACCTGTCTTGCCCGATGCATTAACCTATCACCTCCACGCTACACACGTAGAGTTGGAACAACCTCTCTGTCTAATTCTCCTTATAATCCTGAAATGAACCCTGTTTTCTTGACTACTACTACTTGCGAATGTGATAACTCCGGCGAAGGTCCTAGTGTTTGTGCACATCCTAGTCTACGTTCAGGAGACACCCATTCGTCAGAATCGAATACGAAGCAGGTGGAGAACAATAACTCCGTTGTGGACTGTGATAAGTGTAAAGTACCGAAAGCACCGAAAAAGCGTTGTACTCCTGTTCAGGGTGCTTATAAGTAAATTCCGACAGTCCTAATAATCCTGACTCCCATGTTACTCCGAAACCTCTCTCACTCTCTCTCTATTTATGACTACGAATGAATTCCTCCTGATTGTTTTAATTTATTTTTTATATTTTCTAGGGTGAAAGTATTTAGCGCGATGCATGGTTGGCAGACAGTCTTACATATAGTCCAGATGATCATTTCTTACTTTTTGATGCTCATTTTTATGACGTACAACGTATGGCTATGTATTGCTGTTGCTCTCGGGGCAGGAGCTGGGTACTTCTGTTTTGGATGGAAAAAGTCGGTTGTAGTTGACGTTACAGGTACCTACAAGTAGAAAACTAGCACTAATAAAACTACAAAATTACCTCACATTCCCCAACTTGATAATACTTCTTGTCACTTTCAGAACATTGTCATTGACGAGCCTTCCGGAGTCTCCCAAGTGTTTTTTAATTACGTCAAATCTTTTTTTAGAATTGTGGTCCTGTTTTCCTACTCCGTTATTGATAAAAATAAAAACAGATTCATATTCAGATATATGAAATACATACATATATTCAAAGACTTGTTCATAATTCCAAAGACCTTTTCACACAGCCAGGTGATGATGACCTTATCAACTTGGAGTTATGTACAAATTGATATACAAATATTCATATTGTTAAGAAAGTGGCATGATCATCATTGTCTGTGTAAGCCAAGAAATTGTATTTGACATGTCGTCGTGAAGACTCTAACTAAACTTCATGAATGGTATAATCTCCTCACTATATGTATCTGTGATGATTGTCATTTGAGTAGAAACTTTATGTAGCATATAGATTTGTGGATAAAATATAATATAAAAAAGAAATAATCCAAGCAATTTTTATCACAACAATTGTACATCATCAGGCTGTTGGTGCACTGACTAGACTACTGAACTAGGTAGACAAAATGTTAGTATGGTTTATTAGTAGTATATGTGAAAAATAAATGAGAGTGAAATCTATATACGTACGTAGGTACGTACGTATAAAAAGGTTGGTGCATGGTAGTCAAATAATGTTTACAAACAGGGTTAAGAAGATATGATTGTCATTATTAGAGATCTGGCCTTCAATGAGTACGCCTACTTGTTATTTAGGAAGCTGTGTGGATTCATTTGTCTGTCATTGTTTCCTCTCTCTGTTTGAGCAGGGAAAGTAATTGTGAATATGCTTTTTTGATGAATAAAATGTTTATTTTAAAACTTACAGTTGAAATCGTCGCCCTCTCTTACATTCTGAATGATTGACGCTTTGCAATATTTTGTCCTGAAAGCCACAGTTATATGCTTATCAACATTTTGAGTTTTATTGGAAATAATTTCGAAATAACATAGTCTCAAGTGTAGAAATTCTGGAACAGTGATTGGTTTTGGCAAAGTTTTGAAGAAATCACTTATCTTAAATGTAAATCCTAAATCTTAATGTAAAACCATCGTAGATGATTAATGATAATTGAGAATTTAGGTTTATGTCTTTGTCAGAACGTTCAGTTGATTAAAAGTTGGTGATAATACTAGATTTTGTCAGCTATAATCGTAACCCAAGTATATATGTAGTCACATAGTATGTATATTGTATGTTTATATAGACGATAATTTTCTTAAATATTCTCATATCATATATAGACATATATACTTCGCCTTATTATCTGGGTGTTTTCTACATTTTCCGGTATACAATAATTTAATATATAGTACATAGTAATAATATAATGAATAATGATGTACATTTTTACACTCCTCGAAAAATTTATACACAGATATACCTTCACATCCATATTTTTACATACAATATATCGGGCTCATCATCATCATATAGCTTATAGGAGTAGATAAAAGCGTCAAGATGAAATTGCTGATACACTCAACTTGAACGGGTAAATTACACTAGCACACAGATGACAGATATATAGATATATATACAGTACATATTTAAATAGTACAATAGCAACTTTAATTTTTTTCTAATATAATAATATAAAGTAGACCGTAAGTTATAAGTATTTATCTGATATTGAAAGTACAATCATCCTTTCGCACAGCTTAGCAAAGTGGTTTGTTTCAGTATCTATCCTGAATATTTCTGGTACTTTTTCTTAGTTTTTTTTTCGGTATTTTTGTCATCAAAACTGTCATGCATTCCTCTCATTCAGAGCTGGAACACAAATGGTCGGTCACTTACATCTGTAAAGTAGATTTAGCAGTCGAGTGCTCATTGTCACAGAGTCGCTCCTTTCATGATACACAGTAAAAATTGAAGCACACAGGAAACGGACTGGACACAAGGGAGAGAGAATAGAGAAGGGCCACGAACAAATTTTCACCACCAATACATTGGCACTACAGCAATTGCGATAATAGCTGCTGTACACTTAAAAATTTGGGACTGTTTCAAACATGAATGTAGTATGTATTTATTTATGATGTATGTAATGTTTTTGTCATATAATATATATTTTTTGTTTGTATGTTTTGTTTTTTAAATTGGAAAAATGAAGAACAGGGGAATGGATTTTTTATGTGATAATATTGGTTACAAAGAAAAGGAAAAATTGAGATATAGTGTATGGGATTCGTCGTGGCCTTTCTGGAGTTCACAAGATTGCTGGTAATTTGTGAAGTACGTATAAGGACAGGGGAATTCATTCACAAAACGTTCCACATGCATTCAACAATTATGTCTAAGACATTAAAGGCAACAATAAACGTCTGAGCCCCTGAGCCGAAAATGAAGTAAAAACAGTCAGCACGTGACTGTTCGCTGTTGAAGGCTGAAAGGAGACTATATAACTGGAGGGTTTATGAAATGGAATGAACGAAAGCTTGGAGACGACTCTAGGAAGAATTAGAGCATTAGAAAGGAGCAATTGTCAGCACCAGTCATCTTCGTCATCAGAGAGGTGGTGGATTCTGCTGGCTAAATCTGCTGAGGGTCCTGGTCCCATGTCGGGAACGGGAAAGCCCCCGACAAGCTGAGCTGATGGTAGTGGAGGTGGTGGCTGTTGTCGTTGCGGCTGGTGGTACCCGTTTGGCACATGGCGTTGCTGCCGGGGACTCGGCGGCAACATCCTGTTACCACGACCTGACAAAACACACTTCTCTCAGCCTTGGATAACATCAGAGGAGCGTCATTGAACCAATCAAGATAATTCTGGGCTCTCTGACACAAGATAAGAAGGGGATGGGAAGGGTAATGATAAGAAGTTATGATTCCGAAACTGAGAAATCAAGGGTGACAAATGTCTCAGTTTGAGACTTCATTGGGAATCTTAACAGTGGAAACTTGCCTACCTAAGGCAACTGCTTGTTCAAAACTGAGAGGATCTCTTCTAAGACGGGGATCTGTCACTTGTCTCCAGGGCTCGCGTGGAAGCTCACGGCGGCCACGGAATCCTCGTGGTTCTGGAGTATATGTTCGCATCATACGAGTAGGGGATACATTCAGTCTGGGGAAATTGATGGCTTCAGCCGAGCCTAACATGCGATAAAAAGATCGCTAGCGCTTTATTCACAATTCCCACGCTCTTACAAGAAAGACTGGGCGACATTCTGACCCCGATTTTCCAGTTGAATCATTTGTTTACCTGAAGCTGGCTGGTTTAGATTTCTCACATGGGGTGGCAATCGGAGGGCTGACGGGTGAGCTGGCGTTGGCGGTAGACGTCTCCCTACCACAATAACAAAAGTGCCAATGTTACTACACGCATCTCTCATTTCTATGCAAATTACACATCTTGTACATTATTTACCTATGCGTGCTCTGGGAAGCATCGGATAGCTCCCGTTGGGGTGAAACGGTCTCTGGTGATACGGAGGACTTGATGATCTATCTAAACTGTGATGCTCCCGTGTTAATCTGTAAAAGTAACCCGTTTTTAATCATTAAGCACAACGTTACATGTTTTCCCACTTTCCCCATCGATGAACAATTTCAATTTGTACACAAATTTCACTTGTACCTGGGAGGAAGAAATCCATTATTTGCTCCTAAGAGTGGATCTGGTGTGGATGGACTAAGTGCACTGTCGGGATTATACCCTGAGAATGGAGGAGAACGGCAAAACTCTTCCCTATTATTACCCCTATTATATCCCCTACTTCTGCGTTTCCCAGGTCTTGTCGTCGCATACGAGTCATACCCATACGCTTCGTATACCACATCACCAAAATCTATATCGCCAGCCGCTCTTGACGGCGACGGAGATCGCGATCTTCCTCCCCTCCTCCGTGTAGCCTGAGGTTGTAGGTACGTCATATCTATACATTTTTAAATGCAATCATAATAATAATTACATTCCCTTGCAACATTACATTTTGACCGCAAGTAATAGACTAAATATATTATTATCATACCGTTCGCTCCGAATCCGTCGTCTATATCCCCCGCATGCATGGACTCGTGATCGAAAAATGAGTCCCCGCCGGGGTTCAGTTTATCGTCGCGCAGCGGACTAGAATTATCAAATCTGGTCGCTGAACTGTCTGCTGGTAATTCTAGTACCTGTATAAACCGCACAAAGTCTGTTATTTGTCATGTCCCTTGTGAAAACCGTGACAAAATGTTCACTTTTTTAGCTAGTGCACGAGTACTCGTATAATATTTTAGCCATACAAACACCAAATACTGAACACACAACTACAAAACATTGTTTATGCTATGCAACTTTACAATTTATCTTTAGCACAGTCAAGACGTGCCACCAACCATGCAAAGAGTCAACAAAACCTAAATATATTATACATTAAGTATACCAACTATGTAGAGTACGTTACACTTTACTCGTTTCTGAAACTAAACATTCTCAACACATGCCATATATATTCAGCATTTCTAATTATATCACAAAGCTGCAAATTAAGTAATCACAGATCTATTTATATTCAGTCAACGGTTGAAGATGAAAATGAAAAATTTGTTGCACGTATCACTTTCAAAGTCAACGTTTTATACTCCTTCCCCAAAATGAGGGGAACTGAGGTAGTGCTCATGGCACAACACAAAAATACAATTATACCCGAAAACACACTTTAAAATACTAGTTATTGTAAGGTGCAGCAGAAAATGTTTAAGCACGGTGAAGCTACTAATTCAGTACCCGGTAAAATGAAAAAATGTCATAAACAGATTTAACGAACCAGTGAAATACTGCAAATTTACCACGAATTAAGTACCACGTACCAAAGGAATGTTTTACGCAACTTTACCAGCATAACACACGCATAGTGCTCTTCCACACGCTAATGTAATCCTTACTAAAAACTATAAGGACTATATAGGTACTACCAAAGTATATGTAACATACTTCTTACAACTAGGTTACTAATTACTAAAAAGTTATTTACCGACTGTCAACTGCATACGTCCTACTGGTTCTCGCCATTACGCTACATATCACTCAACTCACTCATTCTATATATTGTACCGCACTCAAAGTGATGCTACCTACTTTAACTTTCACTCGTCTATTTAACGTAATCTAGTATGTACCCAGAGCTATCCCCCGTTTGTTATCACCTAGATTATTATTATGACGATAGTAATGTAATCTACCCAAAAGTGTACCTAATATTATATATGACAACTGTTTTTACCACCTGGTGGGATATTCTAATTTTCTAATCCTAACTAAAAGATTTTTACGCACTGTAGGAAAAAATGTTTAGAGGGAATCCTATGGACAGTGTATAATAATAATACCTCTGACCCAATTTCCTAAAAACTGAGTTCCTACTACTCACAGTTATTTGTTTTAAATCTTTTAAGGAAGTGGAATCTCTGCTCATATAGTGCATCAAACTATCGGGCAGCTGCAAAAATCTAATAGTTACATTTAATCCAATTTAATACGGAATAGATAGATAAATAGTTTTACGATGCACAAAGTCAGAACCAACAGACAAGAGGAATTTTTTATTTGGTCAAGTAGAGGAAAGCAAACCCCATTATTAAGTTGCCAGCTTTGGCGTCTCCGAGTACTTGAACGTTTGCGTTTGCTCCGTTTCTTGTTTCTGCCCGAGCCCCCTCGCTCTAGATACTCTTTCATACCCTCATCCGAGGCTGTCCCATGATCTTCAGGTTCTTCGTGGTTATGCGATTTTGTCATGTCCATTAAACAACGCAGCAGCCCCGATGTGGACGTTTTCTATTTTCCAATTGCTATTTACTAACTTTTTTCATCATCTTAACAGTTATAACCGTCACGAAGACAAAGTACTCCTAAACCTTAATAATCTCTCTAAAAATTCCCGTTTGAGCACCTACAATGTACACCGCACATACTACATCCTGGGCATTAAGGAGACTAAGGCTAACTGACTTATTATTTCCCAATTCGGAGCCCCGACCTACGACTCAACAAATGCTGAGGGAGTGTTACTTCCGGGTGTTAGTATGAAAACGAAAAATGTTCATTAAAAATATTGTTACATGACCTACAAACTTTAATTCTACCTTGTAAAATGACGAGGATTTTAAAAACTTATTTTTCATTTCTGAAGTCTTCTACTACTTTAAAATAAAACGACATAGCAAATCAGGGGCCCTCTGTTTGTCAGTAAAATATCGTTCCTAACGTGTTCCAGTACATATCGTAACGGAATAAGAAACGGAAACTGAATTCGTATCAAAGTATAAATCTTACCGGAACCCCGACAGGTTGGATTTTCCCGAATTTCGTTGACTTCCAGTTTTCCATGATCAACAGTCCAGCGTAAATTTTCCCGACGGTCATCCTCGTTTTCCCCTTCTCAGGTGGCGGTGGCACGACAAGGTCCAACATTTTTCTGGCTTGAAGCGGCCAAATGTGTTTTATCGTTTCTCTCAGTTCTCGGTCAGCAGTATCCATCTCTTCCGCCGGCCGCATTTTAATATTGAGATTTTCTCGAATCAGTGCAAATAGCGTAGTAGTAAAGTGAACTTGTCCGTTTTCATCTAGTGGCATGTTCATCCGTATAAGCTTTTTGTAAGCGAGCCGATACGGACATTTGTTTCCAAACCCTAGCGGCGGATCCATGTTTCGTAGCATGTCATACATTTCCGTGAAGTGTATGTATCCACTGTCGATATCAAGCGTTCAGTGAGCAAATTATTATTACTATTGTGTCATTTCTTCCAGGCTTTCAATCTAATTGCAAGTTTTCGTTGGTACTTACGTAGCGCTGGGATCATATTCTGCCCATATTCTAATGAACTCATCTAAATGATGGGCTCCCAAAATGGACGAGTCTCTAGTTAGATAGTCGAAGTTATCCATAATGACAGCAACGAAAAGATTCAGCATCTATACAGCGACAAATTATACATACAACGAATATATAGACAGTCCGCATCCAATGTCCACCAAATTCTGGTTTACTTTCTCCACTCGACTCCCACTTACCAGGAAGGAACAGAAGAAGATAAAGGATACAAAATAGGCATAGGCAATATTGGAACCACAAGCGTCGTCGCCTTTATTCGCTAAAGGATCACAGGGTCGATCCTTTATGCATGAAAGCATAATTGAAGGCCATGACTCTCCCGTAGCACAGCTGTGTAGTTTTCATTATACAACAAAATATTAGCACGGACCCCCTTCAAACCCTGTTATCATGATTTTCCTAACAAACGAGCCCAAAATGTACATGTCTGAAGCAAAGGCAATAATAATAATATGTTACATGGCATATATATATATACATAGTAGGTATGTATAACAGAGTGTATAAGCTCTTAGGAGTACCAAAAGCCATGCTAAAGCACCATGCAAACTTGAAATTTTTGCGTTCCAGATTTTATTTTTTTACACAACAGAACAGTATAATCAGGAGAAAGTTCTTGCTTCTAGACTTGTCATGAGGATAGGCTTTCCGCAGGTTGGCATGATTGGAATTATTATTATTATTATTAATATTTTTGACTCAGAGCAGTTTCAATTGAACTCAGAGGAAAATAGAACCGAGAAAAAGTTTAAACTGAACATGAAAAACTTGTACAGAATCATATCTAGAGTTTGTATATCGACAATAAACGCGACAAGTTGAAAAAGAATACGGCTGCAGTTGGCAGGAGCCAATAAGACTTTTAGCAAATTTCAAAATATTATATTATGATGTTGATCAATAAAAATGAACGGGTCGCAGTGTAAAAGGAAAAATATGAGCAAAACTGAATGACTCAAAGGGGGAAAATGGAAAGTTATCCAGGCATTATATAAAAAAAAGTTCACACATGATTTCTGACAAGGTGTGTGAGCAAACACACCCGTAATGTATTTTGAAAATAGTTAAAAATTTCTTAAAAAACAATATTTTATGCATTATCTTTCCATTGTTATGTTCCCAGTTTATTACTGACCGGAAAAGGAGCATGAGGCCTTGCTGGAAATTGCGAAAGTTGTTATGCCGAGTGATTGCATTTTCAGGGTCCAAGGCTATGTTACCGAATACCTAGGAAAAGGATAGTTGACAACAAATCTGCCATTACAACGCTCTCTTTCTACCTGACTCCAAAAAATGTTTCCAGCTGGGATTTTCCTCTCTCCAAAAACTCAATTACAGTCTATTTACACTACATGTTGAGCATATTGACAAATATTTCGTTGCCAATATGCATTTTTACTCAGAAGGCATGAAATTTATATGCACACAGACAAGAACGCTCGCTCACTGTTCCGCCCACGACGAGACGGTTACT
This sequence comes from Dicranocentrus wangi, assembly GCA_036850665.1. Classification (NCBI taxonomy): domain Eukaryota; kingdom Metazoa; phylum Arthropoda; class Collembola; order Entomobryomorpha; family Entomobryidae; genus Dicranocentrus; species Dicranocentrus wangi. The sequence continues at coordinate 33,090 of JAANSN010000083.1, read as the reverse complement.
CATGCTTTATGTTGATGACGTCATTGGATTAGAAGTAATAAGTGTCTCTCTATATTGGCTTCATTTGACATTCGAACCTCTGTGATTGATTGGTGCAGGGGGCGGGGGAAATCGTTCCTTCAATATGCATATGCTTTTCCTGCCTTGCGAGTAAAAATGCATAATAATAATAATATTGGCAATGAAATATTTGTCAATGATGTTGAGCGAGAGGACATTAGTACACACGCACGGGGTGTATAATTTGGATACACACGGATGGATGTTGTTTCAACAACACTTTGTCACGACCACTCTGCATCCCAAGGAACTATAGTTTTTCTCTTCTGCCGGAGTACACACACGGATCTCATATCAAACCCAGAAATCTACGTATTACGATCTAAATAGTAAAACTAGCTATACGTCTATTCAAGCCTCCTCTACGAAATAACGTCTATGACCACTGCAAATGTGTACCGTATACAACGTTCACGGAGAGAGTAAAATGTTGTTGTTTTTTAGTAAGAAATGCAGATTGTCATTCTCATACGATTGTACAGTACATATATACGGAAGAAAGTAGTAGTGGTGACAAGAGTGAAATTAAGTATTAATGTTAAGTACGTACGACTACAACTCGACGACTAGAAAGAGGTAAAAAAGTCTAGTTCTACTACAACTAAAGTGTTTACGAGCTGCTGCAACACTGCCAGCGCCAACATTGAGAGAGAATATAATAGATCTAATTTGTTACATCAATACAGCTAAAAATAGTACTGCCACTGGTTTACTCAAGATGTACTCAAAAAAACTTCAACGACTCTACTTCTACCAAAGTTACTTTTCACTAAAGAGACAGTACTTTTGAGAAAAGACTAAAAGAAAGTACAGCGATAGAGATAGACATATTATGATTATCACACTTTCAAAATCTGTGTATTTGTTTTTAATCACCGAAATAATAGAAGGAGGGCAGCAAAGAACGACTGAAAATTGTTATGACGGTTGATCGAGAGGTCCGGGTCAAACCTCAAGTTCCCGAAAACCTACACTTTACAAATAACAATTCATGTATGTAAAAACATTCTAAAACTATATCAACTTCCTTACCATTTTCATCACATTTCCTCTTATATTCTCCATTATCCTTTTTTTATAAAATACACGAGCTATTTTTTGGCTTTTTTTAGAGGTTAATTATTTTTTAGTCTCAAACTGCTTTCGTCACGTGTATAGTTTTTTTTNAAACATTCTAAAACTATATCAACTTCCTTACCATTTTCATCACATTTCCTCTTATATTCTCCATTATCCTTTTTTTATAAAATACACGAGCTATTGTTTGGCTTTTTTTAGAGGTTAATTATTTTTTAATCTCAAACTGCTTTCGTCACGTGTATAGTTTTTTTTTTGTTTTTGACGCTGTCTTTAAAACTGCTATTTTTCTAGTTTCTATTAAAAGTTTTACTCTGTTAAAAACTACTACATCTGTATATAATAATAGTATTTCTAAAGTTAACCTTTTTAATTTATTTAGAAGAGATCACATTCTGACACAAACATCCTGCACGGATCAACATTATTCTAAATATTTTCCTAATTTGAAATTTTACTTACGATTAGACACAAAGAAAGACAAATACGAGTGCTCACCTGCATTCCGATGATTGCGTATATGAAGAAAAGCATGGCGATCAGTAAACATACGTATGGGAGTGCTTTAAATGACTGTACGAACGTCCACAGTAGGATTCTAATCGTATACCCTTGGCGGAGTAATTTTATCAATCGGGCTGCACGGAACAGCCTCAAAAACGCTAGATTAATAAAGTTTAGCTGAAAACCAGAACGAATCGGAAAGCATTACAATACATTACTCCCATGCTCAACCTTGTTCTACATTACACAACACACACATGAGCAAAATATACATATACATAATATACATATATATAATATCACTGTTCTGTAAAACTGTGCTTCTCACCGACAATTCCGTAGCAAGTGCATCTATAATACTGCCTATGACAGTGATAAAGTCAAACACGTTCCAAGGGTCTTTAAAGAAGTTCTGTAATGGGATAATTAACAACAAACGATATCATAAAAATGAACCTTTCACTCCGAAAACGCTTTCTTCTTCACGACACTGAAATAATAAGGAATCAACATCCTAAAGGAATTTAAGCGGTGGAGAAAAAGTGTGAAACTCAAAAGACAACAGAAACAGTTCTTTTTATAAAAAACACAACACAGCAGATAAAATCATATATACGAATGTCAAGTCACATTAAAGTGAAACTTGGAATCTCTCACTGACTCCGATGTAAATACTTGCATATTTTAAATGAGAGCTTTTGTCACGAAGAAGTTATACAGAAAACAATGTCACACAATAAAATGCAATTTGTTTGGGGCAAAAGTCACTAGATATACAATGAATATACAGAATATAAGTATAGATACTAAATGTTACTAAAAAATCAACATCGCAATTGACAATTCCACCCAAAAAGAGTGAAAGCGTGGAATTGTCATATTCTTCATGTTTCTAGTACGAACGAGGACGTATATAAATATAATGGGCAAAAACTCAATTCTACAACAACGGCACATCACGGTTGCAGACTACAAAAAGACATGAAAAGACATAGAAGAGCTTTTTTGTAAACAACTGAAAAACAAGAATGTTGATGGAAGGTCATAAGGTCAATCCCAGAAAATAATAATAATATAGTTTCATTTCTTCAAACTTGCATAGAACGCGCTGATATAGTTTTTAGAGAGACCAATAAAGAATAAGAAATATACTAACTAAAACATATTAGGGGAAAGAGAATTCCCCTTTAAATAACACCTGAATAACAGGTAATTATTTTTGCCATAAAAAGTATAAAACTGAAGGCAAATATACACTGCGAATGAGAATTTTTATGAGAGAGAAGGAAACACGTACATTAACATATAAATGAATTTTCAATCTGTTACCTTAATTCCATAAGCTAAGATTTTGAGTACACACTCGATGGAGAAGAGCATTGTTAGCGCTAAATTGACGTAAGTTAGAGCGTCTTTGTACTGTTCTGGAGAACGATGATACTATAGACAACAAAATACGCAATAGGAAAAACTAGGATCACCACCACAAGCTCCAACCAAAACCAACTAGAATCAAAACTGTACACTACCAATTTCATACAGCCTAATGTCAACTTTTTCAAACTAAAGCATATGACCTGTGATTTTCGGTAAATCTGTATATTATTAACGTAGGGAAATCCAATGAAATCTAATTGTTTATGTGGTTTTTTTGTTTGTACACTTTTTGAGAAGCAAAAAGTTGTTATTGCGAATATAATGCCTGCTACTTATAGCATATACGTCCAATTGAACCAATATGTAAAAAAACCAATTAAAGGTTTTACTCAATTTTATAAAAATATGTACGAAACATGGACGGAGCTACTGTGTATTTTTTTTTTCATTTTAATCCTGTGCATGTTGTGTGGATCTTGTGGTGTTTCTTTCTCATTGAAAGTGTGAAAATGTGACTGTATTAGATTCCTTCTCATACTGAATTTAGCAATTCTGTTTATCTGTTTCCATTTTCATATAATGTGAATATGTATTATTTTTCGTTAGTTCACGTCAGCAGTATCAGTTAGATTAGTTTGGGTTAGTACAAGTTGGTATTAATAGTTATATAATATGCTTCTTTACTCGAGCTGTTTTGTTAGAAAAAGCGGATCATAAAAATCAAAACGTTGTATTTAATAATTTCCATATAAAATGAGAATCTTTGACCGAACTCACTTGCAATCAGTAGGTGCAAAAAACGTAGAGCAAGTTTTGTTTGTGCTATATGCGAGTTAATATACGAATAGCAAGTATGACATATCAATCAGCAACTTCTTGCAAGACGTGTTCCATTTACCCCCAAAACACGGAGCTCATCATGCACGTTCTCATTTTGACGAGAATTTAACATCCACATGCATGACAATTTCTCTGTGGATGAGTAAGCAAATGGCAAACGTATAATAAACATGAATCTCCTACAAAAAAATGAAGTAATTGTAGCATCTTGGTTTTAGCAACGCATTTCTATTATATTTGGTACAGCACTTGTATATTATTTACGCATGAAAGCCTTCCAAACAAAAAGCGAGTACACAGAGCCTACTAGAAAGCCAGATTGATTTGTGTGTATTTTTTGTTTGCACTCATCATGCGAATAGACTGTATATTATATTTCATGTAAAACATTCTTCTTCCAAATTAGGACATGCAAAAAATTGGTGCTACGAAGTTAATGAAATTTTGAAGTAAAATCTAGAATTTTTGACACTTGTACTCACAAACAACTTACCTTCTTCGTTAGCCAGGATTTCTACTGGCAGAATACTGCAAGTAATTTTTAGTGAACTTGAGATATTCTCAAGTATTAGTTTAGATCACACCGGAAATGTGATATTTTGGTGAAATGATTTCGCTTGATATGATGAAAGCGACTCAAATCAGCTAGTGATAGTGGGCAATGGGATACACACGATGATGATTGCAACTTTTGATTGAGAGGAAGCTGTTTAAATTGCATTGCACAAGAAAAGCAGATTAAAATTTCAAAGCTGTAATTGAACAACGACTTGTCTACCTAGCCGGAGCTGCAACTGCAACAACACCAAACAACTTTACCACTGCTTCAAACAGTGACATATAGTATATGGCCTAAGTCCACTTAAAATTGACACGTAACATATAACCGTAAATCCAACATTACTATCAAAAAATTACAGCAGACGAAGTGTCCCTCCTTCCACTTATCCATATATTGAAACTGCTCACATTTAGCATGGTAAAAGTACACACTGAAAATCTGTGTGGTATTACACAGAAGTACATAGAACATACGAGTACTTACAATTAGCAAAGAATGAATTGGGAAAAGGTAACAAGTATACTGATGTATGATAGTCAAGAAGTCAAGTTTACCCTAAAAACTAAAACTAGGTATATCTATTTTTGTACCGTACTTATAAAGTAAAAGTTTGCATAAGCTACCGTCACTTATCTGCTTTACTACAATATATATTTACGAACGAGTTCCAGATAATAGAAAAATTTCTTAATGAGTATAGAGAAGGCAGTACAATAGAAAAACACAAAATGTACGTAACAAGTATCAAAATTGTACCCATAAAATTACATACAAAGAACAACAGTGAATGTAAGGCAGGTATATGAGAACCGACACGAATAAATACGGAGTCAGGAGAGCATCTCAGGTCTGTCCACATTTCATCATTACTTTTCTACAAATCAACGAATTCGCATATACTTCACGTTAGTACAAACTGAAGTACACACAGGACAAGTATATTAATAAATTATATTTGGTTCATGAAAACGTATAAAAACGAGTTAAACGGGAGAAAAAAGGACCAATCTGAGATGAAATACGAGATAGTATTTTGCAATACAAAAAAAATCTGTTGAGTATTCAGGCAAACGGAAAGAAAACGTGTTGCATTGTCAGTGTAAGAGGAAACTAACGATATCAAGAACTGATACGAGATGAAGGGTGACATAAAACGTGAAAGAAAAAGTTTAGGGAAAAGTACGAAAATTGGAAATGAAGACAGGTGGCAAGCGTGTTATTTTTGATACAAAACGGAAAACAGATAAAGTTGGGAAGAGAGGGGGGGGAGAACAATAAATAAAAGACGTTTCTGTTCAGAGAAAATTTGAAATGCGATGTATACAAGATATATAATCAGTATAGAGTATTTCAGGAAAACAAGATAGGCAGCTGGAAAGAGGAAAAACTTCAACATACACATACACAAGAAATGATGATAAAGTGTAAAAAGAGATATTAAAGTTAAAGAGCAACTCCCTCGTGTTTAAGTACCTTAAATCCAAAAGCGACGATTTTCATAAGGCACTCGATGAAGAACAGGGCAGTGAAAGCAGAATTCATGTAATGAAGAATGTACTGGTAGGTTTCACTCTGTCGATGGTACTGTTAATTCACAGTTACATAACATAGAGCATGTGGATCTCACGAGATGGATACAGATATTTTTTTGTTTAGAAAACGATAAATGGGAGAGATAGCGATCAAGTCTGGATTTATAAAACTAGACGGGCTAGAGCTAAGTAAAAGTAGATTTTTTTGACTCTTTAACAGGATGTCCATATTGAAGACTTCAACTACGAAAAAAGTGGATTTGTTTTATGAGTCCTACATAATATATATATACACAACAACAAGAGTTTTGCTTAACAGGATGACTGAGCTGAGATAGTAAAAAATGAGAATCACATTGACAAGTAAAAGTAAGACTGTAGAAATCTAAGAAAGGTTTTGAGACCAAAGTTACTACAAAGATTGGAAAACGAATATACTACACGTAGTTACACACATATATATGACGTTTGAGATTTGAGTACTGTAGCAGAGAGACTACAGAGAATTACGAGTAAGAAATTTTTGGGGTCTTAAATAACTATTAGAGGTCAACTGATTTTCTAAACGTTAAATATAAGGATACATATAGTACGAACATGTTTGCTACAATAGAAACAATCAATTTGCTCTCAAAACTTACCACATAAACACACATCTTTGCAAAAAAGATTCAGTATATAAATACGTAAAACGTATATAGTATATTTTATGTATTTATTAACACCCATTCCCACTATCGACTCCACCGTTTTAAACGATAACATATTACCCAGAGCATATAAGATGCTAATGAAATTATGAAACTATAAGTCTAACTACGATTACGGAACCATAATTTTATATTATCCTGCTGGATGTAACGTGTACGACGAGTTTTTCAATGAGCATTATTTTTGCTCATTGTTCATGCAAACTATGTAGATGTTTGTACACGTTTCATTGTCATTTTTTTCTTCTACAGTGTCGTCGTTCATACCTAGAGTACAAGTATTTTATATCTAAAACATTCAGCTACGTCTTTGGAACGTGCAACTTTGAAACTACGAAAGTGTTTTATTGTGTCGACAGAGAGACATGCATGCTAACAAAAGTAAGCCGTTTTACGTGAACAGTTGCAGTTTATACAACAACATAATAATGAAATGAACTAATTAAATGTAAGTAAAGCAACACAATCTTTTTAAAATTATAATTGAGCTACTTTTGTCATCTGATGATTATTCAATTCGTTTACCAAATGAAGTTTTTATATTTGTTGAGCGAACACAGCCAAAATACTGCAGAGGCGGTCTGAAAGCCTGCTTGTTTGGCATGAGCTACACAGTATTTTTGGGGTAAATTCATTCCTGCAACTTGCAAGCAACACAGAACAACTAACTTGCCCTACTTGTCTTCTGAAGCACTACATACTGGACTACCGGGACCGTCATGTATTTTTGGGGTAAATTCATTCCTGCAACTTGCAAGCAACACAGAACAACTAACTTGCCCTACTTGTCTTCTGAAGCACTACATACTGGACTACCGGGATCGTCATCCATACATCAATTGATGTATAAACAGGGCAACAAAAAATGTTTGCAACAAGTCCACCCCAGACGTGGAATATGAAACGGGGTTCGGTATTGTAAAATAAAACTCAAAGTGATATTTTTCAAATCATGCAACAACAACAACAACAACAGCAATCTCGAGCTGAAATGCTCCTAGGCTGGGTTCTTTGAGACATGCATGTAAAAATATTTGCCTTCATGCACATATAGAAGAGTAAATTTGTTTATATTATTTTAGATTACAATACGGGATGTAGGGATGTCTTACTTTTTTCGAAAAGAAAACGACTATTCAAAAACTTTTTTTGTTATGGAATTATTAAGAGTTAGTAGAGTAGGGTATTTTAGAAGGTACAATAATTTTACTAATGAAGCTATATGAAAATGTCGAAGAGAGTGTGGTGGTACCACTACACACGACCGTTTTTTCTCAGAGATACCTACAAACGTGTATATAATATGGGTATTATCCCGTTAAAATCACTTTTATGTAATGTAACAATAGGCTGAACACCGAAGCTGTCGTCAATATGAGCTGTCGTTATTCACCTAAAGAAGTTAGTTTCGTCTACATTCACTGTTGCTAAAAGTTAGTTGTGATGAATATAATGGTTCAACGCGTATGAGAACAATGATTCAAAAACGTTACCGTCATCATGAGCAGCAAGGTGTTGAGGACAATCAGCATCATGATGAAATATTCGAATGGTGTGGATGCCACCATTCTCCAGATTTTGTACTTCATCGAATCCCTGTCCTTCGGCATGTACCTTTCTAAGGGACGTGCTGAAATTGCAAAATCGATGCAGGATTTCTGAAAGAAAGAATAATTACCAAATTAATTCCACCTTACACGCATCTGCTTACCTGCAGCAATAATAACGCGAGTTACGCTACAAGGTATCTTCAAGGAATATGGAATATAGAATACATTTTTATCACACTTTTTCTACATTAACGTAAAACTTCCATTTACCTGATTTTTATCAATATCACCATCTTGGAGCTCAGCTTCACCTTGCTCCTGAAACGTAATAATAATTAAGGCAACGAAAATATTCACGAAGAAGAATGGGAAGACAACGAAATAGACGACATAAAAAAGGGACATCTCAATTCTATAGTGGGGCTGTGGACCAGTGTCTTCCCGGGTGGCTGCCATCGAATTTTGTAGAATTCTATGAAGATTCACAACGACAAATTCATTACCAACATGAAAGTAATTATTTATGTTCTACGAAAACATCTGAAACAGTTCGTTAATGGAAACACGTACTGTGGCCAGCCTTCGCCAGTCTGTACAGCGAATAGCGTCAGCATTGCGATAATTACATCGTCATAATTAAATTCCTGAGTTTTCCACTCTCTAGATTGTAAGGTAGGTGGCCCATTTCCCTCAATTACAAAATATTCCCCTTGACATGTACGTAATTTATCACGACTTTCATCCGTACAGTATTGAAAACGGCCATTGAAGAGTTGAACAGCAATTACAGCGAAAATGAACTAGTACAAAAAATCACAATAAATTGCATAATAATATACACAGTTCACAGGTAAAACAACCAGAGCAAACAAGGTGAATTGAATATGATATAATTGTAGAAATCTCACTTACATGGAAAAGTATGTACACAATAAGAATGTTAAACACATTCTTGAGCGAATTGACAACGCAGTCGAACACAGCCTTGAGCTTTGGAACACGCTTGATGGTTTTCAAGGGACGCAGCACACGAAGTACTCGAAGTGATTTGATGGTGTTGAGTTTCGAACTCAGGTCACCACCGATGTCACCACCTTCACCACCCCTGCACGTGTCACAAATAAATGAGCATGACCAAACTGTATCCCTCATATAGTCAAACAAAAACAATAAAACCAATGTTGCAACTGAAACGGAAAATCTTGTAGTCCTGACTGTGCATTAATTAATAAAACATAATATATATCTGATCTGAGTTTGTTTTCGACAGACATAAATCCTGCATTAAACATATAATATATTTTTGTGTGAGAGAATATATTTGATTTGGGGTGATGAGAACTACTTGAAAAGACAATTATTGTTTTTGGAAATAGGGAGAGAAAGTGAAAGGCAACTTTCACAAGACGTGAAAGCAGATATACAAATTACAACAACTGATGGCAGCTCTCTACACTTTTCACGCAACTCTCCGAAATCCAACACTACTACAAATATTTACGAGATAGAGTATATATATAGAGTTTAAATCAAAAGAGAGAAAACTTTCGGCACAACCAAGCGGTCACAAGGCAATCAAATATTTAACCAACAAAAGCACGGAGTAGTATAATATACATAATTGTATAGTAATTATAAGAGCATTGTATTATAAGGACACATGAGCGCACACAATCTTCAAAAAGGATACAAGAGTGCTCACTAACACGATATGTATTACTTTCAATACACTAAAAAATTCGTCTAAAATATATTTTAAAAAAGGAAAAAAGGAAAAAAAAAATAGTTTGTGTGAATGTCCATGTTAGCAGTATCGTCTTGCATGAGTTTTTTTTTAAAAAAGGAAATCACACTAACTAATTTTTATCATAAACCATGGAACTCACTGAGGAATAATGAATGCGATGAGGGCGCAAATGACGACTATAGCATCGAGAATATTCCACAGGTCACGACAGTACGATCCAGGATGAAATACTACTCCTAAGTCTACTACCTACAATCAACCCAATAATTCAGAGATTTGATGATCAATTAAATTGTCTCTCATCAAAACAAGTCAACAGCAAAATTACAAACAACGTACGTTACTTTTTACTTTACGGTAAATATTTAAATATATAAACAGCCTTCGAGGCAGTAGTAAATGTCAGCAAAGTTAATGTAAGTAAATACGTAAAGTAATTATTATATGATTAATTGTAGGTCTCAACTCAACTCAATCCGCAATCGCAAGTACACTTTTTTTGTATTGTTTTTAGGTATACAATCAATGAAAAAACCGTCATCAATCAAATCAACCATATCAACTTTGGTGGTTTGTCATCAAAAAAGAAAAAGCAGAGATTATACATTTCGTTAGCTACTCATTAAAGATACACGCACAGCCGCCGCAAATTTTGTTTATCATGTCAGAGAGGTGTAATATAGTTACTCAATTTGCATTACAGTTAGGTATATGTACTCTAAAAGGTAATAATAATTATGTTGTAAAAAATGTGTACGACCCAGTAAAGCCCAAATCCGGATGTACCTCTACACTCTATATAGTACTCAACATTATTATTTTTTTCAAGGCACGCACGCTCAGCTTAGCTTTAGCTTGTCTCATAATAAATCCTATAAAAATCTTTGTATGTCCTATTGTATATATACGTATATATATAAATGTATAGTTCGCTGCCAATTCAAAATCAAAACTACCAATCCGTTCCCAAGTTGGTACTCTACTATAATAAATGTATATACAACAAAGCGTATAGTTATAGTTGATAACATGGTCATTTCGTATATGTTTATATGTAAAGTTATTTTGAGGGTCCCAAAGGTTCACAACAACACTAAAAAATCAGCATTCTCATCTTCTCCTGTCCGGGGTTTTCTTTTCTACAAGTCCTACTGCAAAAAATCTTTTCGGTTGAAGGTGTTACTGTCCAAATATTTTATAGGAGGTAGTAGCAAGTTTCGAGCGAGCATCATATCATCATCATCATCTCATTGCATCTGGGATCGTAGCAAGTAGCAAAATTAGAAGGTGTTTTTTAACTTGGAGTCAATACACAGTAAATCCCAACTATATAATATAATTGAATACACATTCCAATCCAAAAAATACTAGATTACGCCTACAAGTACTGTAGTTATAATGTAAAATGATGCGGATGGAGTGTCAAAGTCAGGATTTCCAATCAAAATAGTATCTCGATCATATCATCAAGTCCACTTTTTTACGGCATATATAATACATATCATTCTCATGTAAAAAGTATACAGCAATAATTAGCAATATATATATATTAAATATAGACGTTCTGCACCACGGGGTCTTTTTTACTGTTCAAAATATACCAAACCAATATATATATATATAAACGCAGGCTACAATAAAACGGGTAATAATCAAGAGAGAGAGATAGAGAGAGAGAGCTTCGAACAATTCATAAATATAATAATTATATAGAGAGAGATATATGTATATATACCCACACAGCGTCAATCAAGCAAATTACCTTGTATATATCACCAAATATTCAGCAATTGCAACCACACCACTACTACCAATAATACGTATATAAAGTTACTCAAGAGTATAAAAGGTCAAAAAATGGATCAAGTCAAAAAAGAACTACTACGCTCAGAAAGAAAATATGCTCTAAGAATGGCTTCAAGGAGGAGTAGAAGAAGAGAGTGAGAGTAGTAATAGTAAAAAGTTTGTCAGAAACAGACAACTTGTAAATCTATAGAAAATTCGCTAAGTTGGATAGAGACAGACGAGAGAGATATCTAATATTATTACTGACTGCATGGCTTCTACTAAACATAAGTGATAAAAATTCAAAAGATCTGCTTAACGAGTTTTGATACGGGATTCTACTACTTGGAAAGTTTTTTTTTTAGCTAAACGAAATATTATATATATATTTTTTCTCTGACTTATTATTAAGCTTCCTTCGAACTGAACTTGAATTAGTTACGTCATTTCGAAGAGAAAGGAAGTGATGGCACATCCGACCACGACCGAGTCCATGATATTCCAAAAATCACGAAGGTATGACCCCGGATGCAGAACAATTCCCAAGTCCACCACCTTTTCCGAAATGTGTGTTCGTTGTTCCAGCCCGTTGTGTGTGAACCCCACAGTGTGTACAACCCACGAGACAGACAGACACGAGTCGTCGATGGGTTTAGTGATTGTATGTAATAATCATCAACAATAATATAGTATCTTAAATAACAATAAATTCCTCATCTGAACATGGTAATTTTTTCCAACTGTCTACAACGATACGAGATGTTAACTTAAGTTTGCGGAAACGTGCATTTTTTTTCATATATATATATGTTTATAATGTTATAATAAAAATATACGGAATACGGATATGGATGGTAGATAACATGTCAGTAATGATATCGTTAACGTATATATTCATCACTGCAATCATAATACTGGAATCGAGCTTTACTACTTTATCATGGTAGAGGTATTGGGCGTTAAGATAGAGGAGCGAGACGAAATGTAATATATTAAAAACAACTCTCTACTCTACGACTACAGGGTAGACAACATTATGCGGAAACGCCTTACCTTTAAGATCATTTCTACAGTGAAAACACCTGTGAACGCGTAATCCAAGTAATTTAGAATCCTGTTTTTCTCTGAATCTTCAACGACGGGATCTTCTGCGGCTAAAGCTATGCTACTCATACTAATCACGAACATGATAAAAAAGTCGAAGTATCGGAGATTGACCACCCAATGTGCAGCCCGTCTGATTCTATTTGGGTGAATAAGAGGAAAGAGAACATATAAAAACATCAATGTTAGTCATGTTGATCTTTTTCCAGAGTTTATAGGGAATAATAATACGAATGATTCAATGTAAATTCTATTTGGGTAGCAAGCAAGTAGCAGGCAAATAGTATGCACTGATTGTAGAGATAAACGTACGGATTTGTTGGCGAAAGTATGAACATGGAAGAATAAGGAAGCATTGGCTTGGGTCCAGTGGGCTCTTCTTCTTCCTCCTCTTTAGCCCTTTCTTCTGCAGCTTTCGAATCCCCTTTCTATTGAGACCAAAAAATCAATCAATTACATGCAGCTCCCTGTGTAATATCTTCCCTGCTTGTTCTCAATTATAAGGTATCAAAATGAAAAGTCCTTAAAGCCTGGACTATATCGTTCGTTTATATATGTGGTGGTGGTGGTAGGGTAGGAAGGGGACGATAAATAGAAGACACTACTAATTACCTCATTTTCTTCCTGTTGCTCTTCCTCAGCGGCAGTGAGTTCTTGTGCGTTGGCCAAATTGTCGACAGCGATAGCCAAAAATACATTAAGTAAAGTATAGTTACCGAATAAAACTAGGATTATGAAGTACAAGCTATAGATCATGCCAGAGCGGTATCCGCCCTGAGATTGGATTCCTTGGTACATCACTTCATTCCAGTCCTCTCCCGTCAATATCTGACGAAACACAAGAAGGAAGCATAATATTATATAATAATAAAATAAAATATTATGTCAGTTGAAAACAAAGCATTATTATAGTGGGTACTGTAGTGGATGTAATTTCGGACCTGGAAGACGGTGAGAAGGGCAATTGGAAACGAGTCGAAGTTGGTCAGTGGGGTACCAGAACCATCTTGCATAACGTTATTGAAAGCTCCACCAAATAACTGCATACCGAGTAACGCAAAGATGAGAATGAACAAAAAGAGGAGGAACAACAATGAGATGATCGATCTCATCGAGCTCAGGAGGGATATAACGAGATTCCTCAGGGAGGACCAGTACTTGGTCACTTTAAATATCCTCAACAGACGGAGTGCCCTCAGCACTGACAGACCAAACGAGGACTCAGGCTTAAACTCGGACCAGATAACTTCAAAAATGGACCCAGAAATAACAACACTATCGAAGCGGTTGAAGGATGACTCAAAGTAAATCCGAGGTCCCAGAGCGTAAACTTTAATCAACATTTCGAAGATGAAAAGGCCCAGAAAGCCATACTCAGCATAATCTGCATAAAACAGAAAGAGAAAGCCACGCATACACATCACATTTTCTTGACCCAATTTTATAACCGGGGTGGGTATCATTTAGGTGTCATTATTTTCAAAATTAGAATGTCGTGGTTTTAAACTCACAGTTAAAATAAGTAAGCCACTTAGGCTGATTGTAATGTTCGGCGGCTACACAGGCAGTGTTTAAGAAGACGAGGACGATAACGGACCAGTAAAACCATTGTTGCTTCACAGTGTGCCGGATCCAAAAGCGGAACCTCTTCTCCGCCCTCCAAAATCTTCGACAAGCCCCCTGATTTTTCACTTTCGACTTGAGGTAGGCTGCTCGAGGAAACCCTAGAACACCAATTAAGCGCTACAAAACTCACAAAACCAAATGTTTCTCTACTTCTACTTCCGGTGCGTATTTTTTTAGCTAATAATAATAAAGAAAAAATAAAATCCAACTCAAAAGGTTATGTATATATAGTTTTAGTAGTGGATAAGTATATTGATATAATATCAATTAGGAGATTAGAGAGATTTAATTTATATATATATTTTTGTAAGTTCAACCAACACAGCTAATAAGAGAAACAAGTACACTAAATTTTAACAGCTTTCTCTGCAGCTGTTAAATATATACTTTCTGTAATTATTATAGCTTGCTTTTACTACGGATCAAAATGCGCTAATACTTGTAGTTATATTACTGTCATTATCTTCTACCTCCTAAAAAATGCACGTATTAAGTATTTGTCAAATCTGTCTTTTTCTACGCAAAGTACCATATTATATATGAGTTACGTTACGTTATTACTTTCACGTTACGTTTAATTACACGATACTTTTTTTTAGATACTCGCTGTTTGACCGTCATTAGAGAATCGTTACGTAGATGAGTAATAACAGATTGATTTTTAATTAGTGTCCCAATAGTTTTTTTAAAGATGAGGACACGGGTTCATATAAGTAGATAGTTCAGTTCAGACAGCAGCAGCATATTTCACAAGACGATATCGACATATAATATACGGTTTTATATGGTGTGAGTATAAAATATAGATCAGATCAGATTAATAATTTAATTGCGTCTACTACTCTCAATTAATATTTTTATGTCTGCTGGTTCATACCACATCAGAGAGATTATTTATCACGGCACGCCAAATGTATATATATATCAGATCAGTTACTAGATATTTTTACGTCACAAAAGGTTACTGGCTCACACACAACAAGAAATCATAAACATAAAAACACGGGTTAAATATATTTTTATGTACAGTTCACGAGGAAAAACCACGCACGCGTTAATTTTACAACGGACATGACACTACAATTATATATAAACCCTCTACACATTTATCTTTACGATAACCAACCAACAAAAATGCATAACACATTAATGTTACTAGATCTGTGGTATACACACTGCTAATAATAATTATTACAACAATGCCAAGTTTCTAAGTTATTCTCTCCAGAGCGCAGCATGTTTTTTTTCGGGTTGCGGATAACTGATTTTTTTTTTGAGTTCCCGATGAAATCACGGAACTTTTTTGTATTTGAGTAGGGTACAAAGCTTGCGAAAAGTAAAGAAAAATCAGCTTATTCCATAAATCTCACCTTGCCAAGTAAATCATACATTTTTACAAGAAAACATATAATAAATTGTTTTTGTGGTTGCAGTAAAAAGGAAAATAAATTATCGACAATGAAAAAAAAATCTTTGGAGAAGCAGTTTTTTTTTTGCTAAAAGCGTTTATTGCGTTATCAGCACGGGGGAAAGCAAAATTTATTTCATAACCAGAGAAAGCAAAGCCATTAATGGAATTAAATGTTGGGTTTGTGACTGTATGGGTTTGTATGCTGTTCACTTTCTCTCCAAAAAAAGTTTCAGTGGAAATGGCAATCAATATATCATTTACAATGCCAGCGTAAATTCCCTCGGGAAAATATCTTGGTCATTAAGTCTATGGGTAAATGAGGTAGAGAAAATTGTTTAAGATATATATCTCGCCAAACATACGCACTTTCGTTTTTTTGCGTCAATCCTTTCATTCCCAATCTTGAATTGCACATGGAGTATTTTTAATTTGGTGAAAGTGAACCCAAAAAAGCATATCCAATTTTTTTTATACTCCTCCATGTTTATAATGTATTTTTTAGTGAATTAAACAAGAGCAGGGTTTTCGCTTGTGGCAAAGTGAACTTGCTATCATTTCATTTCCTGTTTCATTTCATATCGCAACAAACTCATCGCCTTTTATTCTACATATACCCAACTGGTTTTTTTTTGCTAGGGACTGCAGTAGTGTAAAAACAGGAAAAGGGGAAAGCAGAATGCAGTTGAGAGTTGAGTGACTCCAGTGTTTTGAGGGGAGGAAGACGCTTCGTACCATCATCTCCGGAGTGTTTTTTCTCTCTCTCAACTACATTGTTTCCCTTAAACATTTATAATGTATACCTCATGTGGTTTACTAACATCATATTTGTATAATGGGTTATGTATATCCTTCCACTCAGAAAACATACCAGGGAGGATTCATTTTAACCGAAAATATGTATTTTTCTTCGCCTTGTCCAATGAAGCAAACCTAGTGAAAGTCAATCTTGCCTGATTTCCACACTGGATATTATGCATATTGCAAAAAGGGGGAAACCTCAAATGAAAAAAAAAACGCCAACGGAGACAGAGAGCCGTAGGGGTTGTCTGTACTATTCTTTATTTTGCCACACACTCTCTTCATATTGAGTAAAAGTTTTATATGCTTTATTCATTTCTCAGATTCTGGGTGACTAACAACAAACTGAACAAACACATATAAGACGTATCAGTCATATGTCCTATTTGTATGCCGGCGGCTCCAGAAATATATGTAGGTATTGGAATTCTTCCTGATAAACGACCCTCCACACCCGTCACTACTACTTCACTGGAAAACTGTGTAGTAACAGTCAGTTTTATATAGATGTAACCGGGCGGGATGTCATGTAGATATATACTCTAAAATAAACCAATTTTTTTTGTATATACGTAGTGGTTAGAGTTGGAGCCACGTCTCACTTTGCGAGCAAAAGAACATGCATTTGTACGTTCATTCCGTACACATAGATTATACTCGTCGCTTTATAGTTATATTTTTCTCTTTTGTGTATTCTTCCATCTCTTATTATTGTTCCGAGTTTTTTTTTTGTTCCTTCTTTGCTTTAGCAAAAATGAACCAAATATTATGCATATTTAAGATACACATATGTATGCATAGGCACAACAATATAATATGCTAGCCCACATGCCATCGTCCCACTATTGCGGTGAGAGACAAGACAAGATTCACCCAGTGCACACATATACTCCCCGAGAAAATAAGCCGCATTTCTTTCACTATAATTGAACTAGAGGACAATAGACGATGAAAATGGGTGAAACTGCAATAAGAATGGGGAACGAACTAGAAAAAAAACGCTTTGAACGAAATAGCAATCATACAAAAAACTTGTCTTGCGTTGTGTATGTGTACTATAGAACACCATGTACGTACACATCCATCCACTTAGGTATTGGATGCATGCATCTAAAATTAAAAGAGAATGAAAACTAACATGTAGCGGCGGAGGAGGCTTTAATAAAAAAAGAGAACGATGCTATATATAGCCCTTGTCGTATATTGTTTTTGCGGTTTATACAGAAATGTGTGTAGAATAGCTTCTTTGCTATTTTTCTTTTTAGTGGAGAAAAGACTACTGCAAGTCGTGTGTGTGTGTGTGTTGTGATTGCTGTTCAACAGCTATTGCCCATTTTTTTTTGTTCTGGAAGCGGTTTTACTTCGTAAGAAACGGCTTGCTGGCAGTGTCATATAGGGATTGAATGGCGACAGAGTTTTCAAAGATGCGACATCAAATTTAGCACTCCTACACACTCACATCACACTCACCCCCTATCAGTGTGTATGGTATTCTGGGAATGGAAGCAAAGTGGGAAATATAGCGTCTACTACAAACTGCATGAGATTTTGGTATAGACTAGACTAGACTAAGGTGGAAAAGGCTGAGTCATAATTGCAAGGTAAACAACCATATTACCATATAGAAAGCAAACATTAAAGCTGGAGAGAATAGATTGCATGTTAATCACTTTTTTTGGTATAAGAAGCGAAAATCAGTCTGGCGGAATGTCTGAGAAAAACGATGCTGTGTCAAGATCGATTAATTCAGTTTCGGTGAAAACTTTTTCTCTGCTAGAGAGAAAGTGTGGCATGCAATATTATTATTTCTTTTTCTTTTTGGCTTTTTTGTTAGTCCATTGGATTTTTTTCCGTAAAAAATCACAAAGAGAAATATAATACGGTCCATAAGTAAGTTATAACTTCGGATCACAAGACTCTCTAGAGAAGCGACTAAAATTGTGAATAGCATTATTTGTATGTCAACTGCGTTATATATCCAGCCAATGTCTTTGAGTGGTGGTGGTATATACTCTAATCTAATAAGTATATTCTTTCTACAAAAAAAACACTACTCAAAAAGATTTTCTTTTTCACTTTGTGTGGTCCTGGGTGTGCTTTCACTCATTCCATATAATACAGCACACCTGCTACGCAAACCTACAAAAAAAAACTACAGTCAACTCTCAAATCATATATATCTACTACAGTCTCAAATCCTCCAAAAAGAAATTCGGATATTTTTTTTCTCTCTCTCAACAAGATAAACATTCAAATATATATTGTTTGATGTGCATAAACAAGAAACAGAAAAGAGTAACGAGTAAAAATTTAAGAAAAAGGTGTGTTTTTGTGTGTTGCGAAAAAATCGAGAAGGGGTAAAAGGACAGCAAACGGCAGGCAGGCAGGCCAGGTCGGAGAGTAGGAGTTCAGCATATATTTTCTGAGACAGCTCATGGGTTGGACTTTGGACATGAATTTGTGTGAGAAAGTTTGTGAAGGAAGAAGCAGTAGCAGAGAAGTAGTGGTAGTAGTAGATAGAAGATAGTAGAATTCGCCCTGGAGGAGCGGGAATCACCTGCGCCTTTCGATTTCTTCTTGAGCGGAACTAGTAACATATTGAGACCATAATCCACAACTTCACTATTGATCATTATCAACATCATAATCATAATTTATATATCATCATATTAAAATTAGAGTTTCTCGTAATTGTTTTTTATGACAAAAATAAACAAACAGTATTAGATTAAGTTATATATATATATATAAAACTTCATCACTTCAGTCAGTAATATCAACCACACCATGATTTTCACACGCTGCGTATACGTATACCTGCCTATATAAAGCCTTTACAATATAATCCTATCCTGTCAAAAAATGACCCTCTCTGTTATTCCGGCTTACTACACTTCTTAAAAATGTTTGCAATCTGATTAAAGTCGTGGTGCTTTCTTTCTAAGTTTTCTTCCTCACTTTTTCAGCGGCACAATAATAGCCTGAGTGCTCTAGTAAGAAACAGGATCAGCTTAACATCTCCAGATGTCTAATGAGCGTGAAACATAATATGATTATGTTCAGCTGTTCACTTGCGTCAAAAAAATCGCATTTTCCTCAATATATCATCATTTCTCCCCCCAAAAAAACCTTCTCGTCCTTCCCTCTTTAACATCTATACACATCTTCTGTAGAGTACCTTTTTTGTACCTATGTGTACACACATTTCTTTTACAGTTTTAGCCATGTTGCATCTCTCACAGTTAAAAATCCGTAGCATATATATCTTGCGTGTATTCTGAGTGAGAAAAAAGCACGAAGTGAACGAGAGAGAGAGAGAGAGAAAGAAAGAAAGAGATAGCGTTATCATCAATCGCGCAGCCATACCAAAAATATACAGGCTTTAGGGTGGCATATCAGAGGGGCCCATATTTTCTTGAAAAGTACACAAAACAAAGAGAAAGCTGCTACATTTTCCCCAATATATCACCCATTTCATAGCTATTTTCCCCCGTGTTTATATTGACACTGTGTGTGTCTAAGATAATACACACACACATTCTAAAACAATCTTCCACCACACGACTTGCACGACATATGCACACCAGATATATATCCGTCCGTATAATGTATCACATGCAGTAGGAGGGAAAAAAGGGATAGGCCTAGAAATAAAAAAAAAGTCTACGTTTGTGTGTGGTGGTGGTAGTAGTAGTGGCTCCGAACGGGAATCGTCTTTGAAAAGATGGGAGTAGAAAAGAGGATTGGAAAGGATGAGATTATTTTCAAAGGCATCTTTCCGCATGTTTGCATTGGAAGAACTTGCCGCTATGCGGTCTTGGCCTGTGTCATTCCAGAAATGCTTTCGCAGTGCATCATTATCATATAAATGTACTCCCCTCTTATATATACAGCCAGAAAGGGTAAAAAAGCTGAGAGAAGATGAAAAAACTGGTTTTTCATTTTACAGAAATTGATAGTAGCAAAAAAAAGACTAGGTGGTTAGGGTACGTAGTACGTAGAGTTTTTTCGTCTTCCAGATATACATTTTTTTGCTGTTGTTTTAAGGCCTTTATGGACGGCGCTTTCTACCTCGGATTTGACAATGAATCACAGTATTTAATAGCACTACAAGGACGTTTGTAACTGCGGCTGTTTACATTGTATTTTTACACTGGAAAAAATTTCCCTTTAGTGAGACATACAAATTTTTTCATGATGATGATATAGCTTTATACTTCTCAGTCTCTCTCTCTCGTGAAGGCTTAGGAGTGCTTGAAAAAGAGAATAAAGGTGATCCTTACAATCTTTCCTTTTGTTTTTCAAATATTATTATATATAAAAACGATATAGAATTTTTTTGTGTGAAGAATAAAAAGGCTTGGAAGCGAGATTGTGAAATTTCATAGAAAAGTAGTATGGATAGCACTCCATCAAGGAGTAGACTCACCATCGTCGACGTCTTCAGCCTCATCCTCTTCCTCCGTGTCCGTACTCCTACTTTTACCAAGGGCTTTTAGCTTCTTTCGCTTCGCGGCAGCGCGCCTGCGCGCTTCCATGATGCGCATCTTCTCCTCTTCTGAAGTCCGCTCTTCGGCGAGAATGACTTCTTCAGCCTTGCATATCCACTCGACATAACCGTTCAACTCCCGTTCTAACTGTTGCTGGCGTCGGAGTTTGAGGAAAGCTTGGCGGTTCTCTACTCTTTCTCTCTCTTTGGCAAATTCACTGGAAAAATAATAGTAAAACGGACCAACCATCAAGGACATTTTTCCACCACCATTAGTTGCAGCAGGGCTACAACAATAATATCCCTTCAGAAACATGAGGTGTGTGTGCCATCCAACTAAAGATCATTGCATTGATCACCCCGGTCGGAACACGACCTATCACTAGCTTCCTGTTTCCCTACAGCCGCTTGCTTGCTTGAATGGAGTACATGTTGCCCACTTAATCACGCGAAAACAAAAAGGGCACTCTCGAACCGAACAAGATAGAAGAAGGAATCAGTTGGAGGGCTACACAGCAGGCAGCTGTCCAAGATTACGTCGCGAAAGGAAGCTATTCTCTCATGAAAAATTATACATGCAAGCAAAACTCGTGAAATGAATGGTTGATCTCTGGCCAAAAAATCCTCCACCGGGAAAACACTATTTGCTCTTGAGAAGAAACTTGAATTCTCATTCACTCTCTGGCTGGGAGGGAGGGTATTGCAGTTATAGATTTTTTTATCCACAAGAAATATATATATATATATATCCTCATATAAAACTCCCTCCCATTTTTTTCTCTTCTAACAATCTCACTCACTAACTCTGAAACTCTAGGCGTCCACAATCAAAGTAAGTGGGCAAAAAAAGGGAAATCTTGGAAAAAGGTAAAAATCTTCATATATTTTACATTTGTATTTTATATATCAGAGATATGTGTTGCATGTATTCCATATCGCATGTCCGTGCGTTTAGGTAATAAAAAAGCAAAGATCAGAGAGAGAGCGGTCGCGGAGATTCTTGCGAGCTCCAAACTTACCCGGAAAGAACACCGAGAACGAGATTGAGCATGAAGAAAGATCCGAGCACAATGAGAGGCACAAAGTAAATCCAGTTATACGCGCTCCCAAGAGCATCGTTGGTCTGCAAATATAGTGATAGACGCATTAAATTTCCGAGAAAAAAAATAGTTACAGGAAGTCAGGCAAGTACAAAAGAGAAAAACAAAAAAAAGAGATTTCAACACGGCGAAACACCAAGATGGGAGGGCAAAGAGGGGAAAAAGTGAAGACTCCCAGAGATGATGATGGCGATGATGATGATGATGATAGGGCATGAACGCGAGAACAAAACGAGATTCAAAAGATACATTATTACCATCATGCAAGCGGAGGAGAAGAAATGGGTACAAAGTAGTTGCTTTGGGATGTATTAAGGAGGTAACGGATTGATGTAAGGGATCAGGTATAAAATAAAGCATTGAGTCCTTTTCTCGAATAATAAAAGATTGAGAAAGTTGAAGTGATATGTAGAGATACAAGTGTACGGGGAATGGGAACAAACGCACACGAGGAGAAAAAAAGAAAGTATTTTCGGTTCTCGCAGAATTTTGTGTGTGTGTGTGTGTGTGTGTGTGCCGTGTGCACACACATATTCCAATGTTCGCTATGCGGCACTATGTTCGTTCGCACATCACACGGATGCATTGGATAGCAGTAGTGAGTAGTGACACAATTCGGGAGTAATCCTCGACTCTTCTGATGTATTCTAGGGGTGTGTGGACATTGAGCGGACGTATGCAAAGAAAATGGATTAAAGAATGGATGTAACGTGAAAGGACAAGGAGAGACATGACGACACATCCCCATCCCATCTGGACTTAACCAAAGAATCATTCTTTATCTTGGAAAATAGGCACCAGGGAGGGATGGGGAACTGTCGGAAAGTGAGATCGAAGGATACAGGGATAACAACTCTTGTGCATACATTATTATGCGAACAGAAAGTAGAGAAAAATAGTGGGATATATTATTAACAAGTGTAAGTGTAAAATACGAGAGAAACTGTACCCAATAGAGGATGGCTGTCCATCCCTCCATAGTGATGCACTGGAAGACGGTGAGCATAGCAAACCCAATGTTGTCAAATGAGGTGATCCCAAAATTGGGACCATTCCATTTGTCCAGACATATGGAGATGTTTGTATTGCACACGTATGGCCCCCCTGAATTCTTAGCCTGATCAAAAGTCTTAGTCTGATCATCGCTGGTACTACAGGGTGTGGGAAGTTCGCCTTCCTTTACTATCTCCTCTGTTGGTCACGGAGTAATAATAGAAAACATGTAGTTAGATTAACCAGTCTTTAAAAAAGGGTAGTATCCACTCGGATAGCATATCTCCACAAAATTACATACTTGTTGCCAATTTTCGTCGGCGGTGCCGGAGTGCTCACTTACCTAAGTTTTCAAGGCTGTAACAGGTCCTATGTAACACTCCGCAGTAGAATTCTAAACCGATTATAGCGAAAATAACTATAGCGAACAAAACTAGCAAACCAATTTGAAGAAGAGGGGCCATCGCCTTGATAATTGACTTCAAGACGACCTGTAAACCTGTTTGTGGCGGGAGATGGCAAGCAAGCAAAAAAACCATATATTAGTTTCCCATCATAATAATAACATTCCACCAATTACCAAAAACAAGCAACATTTTATCCTAATTTTATCATATTAGTAAACACATGTATACTTCCAAAGTGTTCACATGCTGAACACCGCAACCAGCAACAGCAACCTACCATATGTAATATATTTCCCTAAACTCCCTCCCTAGCTGTCAAAAAGTATACAGTGCAGCAGTTTTACATTTTACGACTCATTAGCAATATACATTTTCTCGTTGTTGTTTTCCCCAGAAAATGAACGTCAAAAGTAAACTTTACTTTTTGTTGGAAAATAAAACTTTTCGCTGTATATAGCATGCATTCCGTTCCCATCATAGACATTGGGTTTTGTACTATAACACATCCCATCACCAACAATTACATTACATTCACTTCAGTTACGGCAAAACCACAGTTTGTTTCTCCTTAAGTGGTCCTGTTCCGAACTAATTTTCCATTATCGTTTCCACTGAAAATTGTTACAAAGTTTTAGGATGCATCATCAACAAAAACACTACAATTTTGCGAAATATTATTACGAGATGATATTTCCAAAACACTGCTCCACCCAGTGTGTTCCCTACTGCCGGTTGAAGAAGGTACAAATAAAGGAAATGTTGTGTTTGCTTTCAGCCAACTAATGTAAGTCGGGCTTCGAAAAGGATTTTTTTTTCTGTGGAACACAATCCGTTTACAGGAATAAGATGAAGGATGTAAAAGATATCCCTTTTTCACTAAAACTACTACTACTACTCTACGTTTTCTCTACTTGAGCGGGTAATGGAGTCTACAAAAGTGGAAATTGGTAAAGTGGAGTAAATTAGAATAAATCGAGCATCACTTGAAAATTACTCAAGAAGACTATGTAACTTTCTGTTAGACTAAAAGGAAAATCTGAACAACTACCATTATTTACTTTTCTCTACACACCTATAATATAATAGTAGTACTCCGACTAAGAGTAGTAGTATCTTCTCAAGTGTTCTAGATTTACGTTTTTTTCGCAAAGTTATATAAGCTAATAGTAATCTCACTAGATTCTATATAGTTTCCAGCTAAAACATCTATGTCGAGGAAGTATAAATTGTTCGAGGAAGCTACAATTTAAAGCTAGTAATAATAGTATCTACAAACTACAAATATATATTTAATAAAAAAGGGATTTTGGCTATACTCGGTATTCCAGAAACGAGTTTTAGAGGTCGGAGCACTCGAATGGCTCGTAAGGTGCGAAGATCTATCGGAATATTGTCGTCCGCCAACAGCGTGATGAACCTGCGAGGGTAGGAATATATATATATATATAACGTGTTAGAAAACTAGAAGATCCATGAAAATAGGGAATAGATGAGGTGGACGAGAAGCTACTTAACTTTATGGCCGATCATCTGTCACAATCTACACTAATTCTGGGAAAGATGCGAGAAAAATGGGAAATCTATATGGAATCATGGCAGTCTAATCCATAAAAATGTGTGGTGCTTTTCATTCAACCTTGTATACACGCTTGTTATACTTTTTTTCCTCTTCAATTCACAAAATAGAGAGGAGAGGAGGGAGACTAAGGTGAAGAGTAAATGGAGAAGATTGAGAAGAAGTGAAAGTCAAGAGTAGTCGCGAGAGTGTTCAATCCATGTTTACCGTTTATCACTTGCTTTCACTTGTTCCCACATGTCTATGTATACATGGTTCACAAGAGCATCCACTTTTTCTCTCCCTAGTTTTTTTTCTTCCCAAAACCACTTTTTCATTCTCACTCCATAGTCCATACGTAATGTACTTATCGACTGGCAACCGAATTATACGGAACCACCATGAACAAAACGCGAAATTCGTCCATCTTGTTTCAAATAACCAGACCAGAAGAGAGGGTATACATATATATATATTCTATAAATATTTCACCCGGCGGATTATACCCCGCGCTCCTTATAAAACACCACCCATCATCATAATGTTTTACAATATCCGTATGTTCGTAATCTAATGTTCCGAATATTATGCCGGGGAACATCCAGTGAGCAACTTGTAGCGAGAATGGATAAAAATAGCACGAGCATTGAGTGGAAAACAGCTTTTGCAAAAATATCTCATCATTCCCATATTCATCCCTGCTTTTCCACAGACTTCTCTCTCATTCATGTATCCTTGTAAAATTACATGCTGAACAAATCCATGTTACTACATTACATTCTCCTTCAGCTTATGTAAAACTCTCATCAAGTTACTCGCATGAACATCATGTTTCTTTCTCGTGTGTGGTTAGCATGACATAGAGAAAGCTTCTGGTTATTTTACGGAATATACATATGTATATACCTATTCCTGCTTTCTGGGGGATGGAGATCTTGAGGAAAATACTCGGTGACTTGGTCTGCCACTGCCAGCCCAACGCTTCCATCCACAACAGGAGCATATAATTTTTTCTCCAGCAAACTAAGTACAAATTGGTATTCAGGAATGATGAAACGGTTTTCCTCTTGCATATTTTTACCCTTCTCGCAAAAGATTACGTGCAAATTCATCGGTATTCACGTGCATCCAGAATGTAAAAATGTGTCTTGTGCTTTTTTTTATTTACATGCAGTTTCTGGTGCTTACTGATTTAACAGGGTGGAAAGTTACTTGTTCCTTGCGTGGTAACTCCATGAGGAGATTGAGAGAGAAAAAAATGTAAAATATACGTAGTCTTACACACTATACCATACCCCATAACCCATGGCATCCTATATGAAGCTTCTATAAATCATACTCTTTTTCCTTTCCATTCCCCACCAATGAAATAATATGAGACTACTACTTTCTCCCCTTTTCTGCATCTTTATTTTTTGGCTGCTGTTTATAGAGATTTCCTCCATGTGTTCAGTTCCAGATCAGTTTAGGTACACAACACTTGTCGTCCGTCCGCTTCCTTTCTTTTCCAATCTGGGCGAGTTGACTAAGGCTTACTAGACGGTGGTACGGTGGTCCCGGGCATGCATACCATATCCCCTCGATGACCTAATAAACTGGAAGGTTAATGGCGCAAATACGCTCGTCTCATGTAGCACAGTGTCTTTTACATGGGGAAAGTCACATAAAACCCGTTTATTTACCCGACGTCAAGAGGAGGACGACGGGAAGGCGACATTGGCTAAACTAACAAAACGCGCTCACTCAGTTACCACAGTCGTACGTACTCAACTAGTCAAAAGGAAAAGGATGACTCAACGATCACCAGATGACAATATATAGTGTTGCGCGAGGCTTGTCTCTCGTGAATAATGCATAATTTTTCACAAAACTCGTAAAACGACGCTTATTACAACGTCATCATCATCGAGCAGGGGTATCATCCCACAGAGGATACTTATGGATTAGAATTTTTTAAATGGTTTCGGAATCTTATGATTAAAAATAAAAATAAACTCTTACAAAATATAAGTATACCTATCCCGCTCTAAACCATTTATGCATCAATCAATTAATGTTTCGAATTAGGGATTCATAAAATCAACATCTGTATATTCCGGATAAGGCTTACACATGTTCTACTACGTACGTTTCTGTAAAAACGGGAAGAATTCTCGTCTAATACATCTTTATGTATCAACGCTTTAAAATCCTCGATTAGAAATTTAACATTTAGAACTTTCCGACGTTCTAGGGCAGACATTGTACAACCCAACGATGTACGTTTACACGGATCAGATCTTTTGAACAATATTATTATTATTGCATTGCATTTTCGAGATGAATATGAAACCCCCCTTTCGTACAAATCTCTAGTGAATACGAAGATATTTTTTAGTAGTACAAAGAGTTAAGTGGGTTGCAACACGCTGTTTTTAGCCAGAAAATTGGACGCATTGTCCTCAGTCCACTATAATAATATCCTCCTTTTCACAAAAAAAATCTGGTAAACTGCCTGCTACGTAGAAAAAAAATTATTTCAGGACAACAACGAATGAATGACTGCTATAACTTCTGCTGCAACTGCAATAACATTGTGTACGTAGTTCCCCTATTAAAACATGCATAGCTATCATCACATCACATGTGTACATTTTTTAAATCCTCAAACACATTTTTTGTCTCCTTTTTTCACTGGATAGTGGATGGATACATTGTATTCCCCCCACTTTTTATTGTGTATCCTCCAAAATAGCAAGTTGCATTGAAAATCAGCACATATTTTTTGTCGTTTTTGTTGACAAGGAATCTCTAAAAGTAGTACAATAGATAAAGTTATATACATTATATACATGAGATGACTGGACTCACTAGGTATTCTGGAGACGAGTTTAAGTGGTCTGAGCACTCGAAATGAGCGAAGCATCCGCAAGTCGACTACTTCCACTTCGGACTCGGCAAAAAGCGTCATGGAACTAGCTTTCCGGCATTGTCAGTATACACGGAGGAGAAGTAACACGGATAGCGAAAAAAAATAGTTTTTTTTTTCACAAAAAGATGTATATACACTCAGAAAGGGTCGTGAAAAAGGAAAAAATAAATATATGTATCCGGAGAATACAAAGGAAAATTATGTTCATGATGTTTCAAAGAAAAAGAGATTTTTTTTCTCGTTTTTTTGGCAACTGGAAGACATCATCGTTTTCTTTTTTTTCTAAAAACTAGAGAATTTTTGTCTACCATAGTGCTGACCAACAGAGCTAGAAATTCTAGATTTTCTACACGGATTGGTACAAATGTATATGTTATGCAAGACCATGATTATATTATGGAAACATGGAAATTAATGTCTGTGAAAAAAAAATTACATGTGTGGGGAGGGGAGGGAGTCGCTATAATACTGCACTGACTTCCCCGAAAGAAATTTTTGTTTAAAATAACTGATCTAGGCCTACTGCATCTTTGGGATGCATTAAAAGGATGCATATGAATGCTTATCAGTTTCATCATCAGCACCACAACTGCTGCGTCACCAGCCTTGAAAAAAAACAACTGGCCTACATTTTGGGGGAAATGGAGAGCGCGTCCGGACAAGAAAGAAAGAAAGAAAGCCTTTGGAAACTTTGATTCCTCATCATGATATATTTTTTACGGGGACGCCTATATATGTATACTGCCAACAAAAGGGTACAAATCGTCAGGAACAGTATATAAGTAATATGGGTATTATATAAACAGTGGTTGAAAGTGAACTTGAGCATTGTCTATAATTGTTTTGAATGTATATCCGGAACGTGATATAGATACCCACAGCTCTCTCCCTTCTTCTTCTTCTTCTTTTTTCCTCCGATAAAAACGATAACTTTTCGTTGAAGACACACACATCGCTTTATTAAAAGGAACACAAAGGGAGCAGCAAACAGAGACCGAGCTATTTCTGGAACTTGCCAATTTTACAATAGTTTGCTTTTTCCTGTCTCCCCTCGAGTGTTACAGTTAGAAAGCGGAGCGGTGGAAGGCGAGAGAGAGAGAGAGAGAGAGATGTTCAGATGGAAAAATGCTTTTTCCACACTCAACGCTTCCGCCCTCCTTGCATGCATGTATCCAGCGGGAAAAACCGTAAAGTATTTGTGGATGAGAGGTCTGACTGAGCTCAGCTCAAAAATTCTGATGGTATATGCAACTTTTTTCTCTCCCTTTTTGTGGAGAGATGATGAAAGTCAATTGAAGAAAGGAGCGATCAAACTCAATCTCTTTAAGTGATCATGCTAGAAAAGGGAGCAGGCATGGGATATGACGAAAAAAATCGTTTAGCTAGCTCTATATATACATAATGGAGGATCCTCTTAAAGAGATTTATTTTGAAGAATGCGTTTCATCCCTCTCAGGTATATATCAGGCAAGATTCAGCACAGGAATTAGGGGTTTCTCTCGGTTTTATCTGTCTTCTTGTACCAATTTAAGTGTGATGATGACAGCTTTTTCCGACGTGAATACAAAAAAAATAAATTCTGGGGGATCTCAATCCTCGGTTGAGAGGTGGTTGTGGTGACACGATAACCAGTGTCTTGAATCCAGAGACTATATAAAAACGAACGGGTCGGGTGTTCTCATTCAAGGAGGTAATATTTTTTATTCATTTTCCCTTCGCGAGGAAAGATATGACGAGTTAATGACTAAAAATAACAGTGTGGTGCTGGTATCACGGAGTATGGAATGTGGAAATAGACTTTGTGGAAAAGATTAAGATGAGAGGGAATTCTTAATTAATTTAGTAACTTCCTTTCCACCATCATTCCGTCTCCATTTGAGAAAGCTTGAATTCCGTCCCTCTCGGCAGCAGTCAGCAAAAAGCTCGGTGGACAAAAGAGAAGTGCGTTTTACCAAAAGTATCTGGTATATAATGGGTGCTAATGGAGTTAGTGAAATAGGACTTATTAATAAGCTACTTTTTTACTATGTGCATAATCAAAACTTGAACTATATATAAGTAAGTAAGTAAGTATATGTGCATGAATATATGACGTTGTTACACTGGGTATACCCACTATAGAGTCGTTTTACGGATATTATTATTTCTATCGACTCAACCATATATAACTATATTCTCGCACGTAACTACTCTCTCTCTGGTTGTGTGAAATAAGCACCCACGCGGTGTACCAATGACGGAACAGGAAGTCGTAATCAAGTAGCTATTTATCAGGAATTATCTGCGACAGTTGGTGGTCAATTACTTTGTACATCCGGTTGCGCCTTGGTTGACGTTGGTATACACACAACTCTATACATTTCTTCTTGTACTAGTTACTACAGTACTATAAGTATATTACGTATGTTACACATTTCTACGGAATATTATATGGACTAGCTATTCAATAATCAGCAGGTTTGTCATGTCATAATGCTAAAAGGGGTCTAAAAAGAGTGAATTGGATGACATTCCAGTTGTCTTTGCAACCTCTCAAAGAGGAGAAATTGAATGGAAAGTGAAAGTATTTCTTTGGGAAATCTGAGTTAGACACGGAGTTAAATTTTCAGATTTTAGAGCACAAAAGAGAGAGAACTGGAATGTTGTAGCTTTAGAATGAAAGAGTAATAATGACAATAATAATTGTAGCGTAATAGGACATTCTGATATATATATATACATATTCTTGAGTGAAAAGGGGTTGTTATATAATCCATTTTATATTCGCGAATTGAAAGGGATGTAGTAATATGTATATTATGGGATATAAAGTGCTTTTTTGCTTACCCGGTGACAACTACAATGAAATCCATGAGATTCCATATGTTTCTGAGGTATGCACCACTGTGGAGTGCAAAGCCCAATGCGAGTATCTTGAGCGAGGCCTCCACACAAAAGATCGCCAGAAAGTAAGGCTCCGTTGCTTCCTAATGGGGGATAATAAATTTTACCACTTTTTCTTCTTCACGAAGGGCCATGCCAAAAAAAAGGGACGCGGGCGAGACACACTTTTTTTTACTCAAGGATTGCGATGAAAAGCTAATGAAAACTTTGAGGTTGGAAAAGTTTTTGGCTGGCTCCATTCACACAATCAAAAGGAGTTTTGAATGGGATCACGAGACGGCACGATTTTTGGCAAGGGATTGTTTCATTGACTCATTGCTTGGGAGAAAGAAGCAGGTCTTTTCAAAAATGGGGCAAGTGTTACAGGCAGGGGTTGATTGAACAATTGAAAAAAGTGTTAATATGCTATGCTCTACGCATATGCAAGACTTTGATTTCATAAATTAGTTATTTATTACAAACGATAGTCAATAGCAAAAAGTAGGTCGTGAAACGTTCAAAACTTGAGACGGTAGAGTGTGTCTCGCTTGCAGATGAATGAAAGGAATTCTAGTTTTTTTTACAACTTACCAATCTTAGTGCTAAGATAGTCTTATCGCCGCCAGGCAGATGCTCCTCTAGTGCAAGGACAATACAGTTTGCAATAATAGTTAACAAAACAGCATACTCAAAAGGAGGCCACTCGATAATGAACCGGGTACACCGACGAACTTTTGTGTCGTCGGTGAAAACGAAAAGAGATGAAGGACCCGGGGGTTCCTCACCCCCGGGATTGGCCCCACGCGCACGCTTTCGTTTACCCATGTTGATGGGTAACCCAAAGGGTCGGACACTGTCCCAATCTCCACTTCCGCCGAAGCGGCCGCTCTTCGATGCAGACCGGTTTTCTGCTGCTGCTGCTTCTGCAGCTGCCAACCTGTACAAAAAAAAATACAAAATAATGTTAATCAATAATTCCCTCTAATGATCTACACGACCAAAAACATTTTCTGAGAAAATCGTATTATTTTCCCGTGAAACACTCTCACTCAGTAAAAGCCTTTCACTTGTAATTTGATTGTCTCCATACACTTTTTCATATTAGTGTATAGCATCGTGATTAATTGCTCAATATTCAATACAAAATGCTGCCATTTTGCTAGGCAGGTAGACCAATAAACTGGCCTTGGTTGCCACTAATAATCATGGTACTCCAGGAAAAAGGATTTTTTCACCATTCATTTCACAATTTCATGGGCAAATGACATTAGAAAATTAGAGTAAAATAATTTCTCCGCAAAGTAGAGACAGCCATCCATTAAAAGGACACTTAGTTTCGGTTACCTATTTATCCTTGCTCATTTCAAAAAATTGGGGAATATACATACCTATTCTCATGTAGTCACATCTTCCATTTGCATGCACCCATTTCGTGTACTCGTTACATTAATAATTCAGGGAAAACCGACCTACAAGTTTATTAGTTTACAACGGAATGGGATGATATGAGCGTCAAGGTGAGCAAAAAAAAGAGACTTTTCTCTGCAACAAGAAGACCATCGTTCGTAGAAGGTGTACATCATGAAACCAAAAGAGACAAAAAAATGTGTGAGGAAAAGCGGTTCACTAAAAGGAAATGCATGTGTACTGTGGCGTGGCATTGGTCGGAAATGGAAACCACGAGAGCCTTTTTTCTCGCTAGCATTCTTCTGCTGCTAGTCAAGTTGCCTAAAATATGGCTGGAAAAAATACCAAGTTTAACATGTCTGAAGGGAATATGCCTAAAACTTGCACGTCTTATATATATAGTCAGGTTGGTTGCAAGATTTGATGATGATATTCTCAATATAACAACTGAAGAAAGTTGATTATTACGAGAGATTATCGTCTTCGTCTTAACAAGAAAAATTCTTCGCCGTCAATACGACCGCGACCGGCCTTTTACTATAATTACAAAATTTGAAACTTTGTTTTTTTGGAGTTATCAACCCGGGCCAATAATTAATTCACCGTGTAGCAAAAAAAAAACTGTTTTAAAACGCCAGACTGAACACGTAGGCCACCGACACCGTCCAAAATGCATTAAGCAT